>MU227943.1:190583-201280 GCA_018584345.1 Thuja plicata | reverse complement strand
ACCTGCGGTAAGAAGGGAGCCTCCCCTATTGCTGAGAGGAGAGAGAAATCTCACATACTGCTGCCTAAAGTACACGTTTTGCAAGTTGTAGTCTTAGTGACTTGCAAAATATTTAGCCAACAATAATGTAATAAAAAATCACTTTTTTGCAAGACCATTAGGACCATCAGTAGAAAAAAAAAACTTTGTAGACAATTTACGAAGTCTTAAAACCTCCTAGCTAGCAAGAACAATTGTGCCTTACTCAACCTTAGAAGATGGTAATGCAATAACAAATTACTTCTTGGAAGAGTAGGCAATAGGCCCAGAACCAAGATAAAACACAAATCCAAAAGTAGGCTTTTGATCATCAACATCGCTAGCCTAATTTGAGTCAGTGAAGCCAACAATTTGTGACTCTCCCAATGAATAATAAATGCCATAATGTGATCTGCCCTGAATATACCTCAAGATACACTTGGGAACCTTGCACTGACTCTTATGTGCATCTTGAGGGAAACGAGAGAGAAGACCAACCACAAAAAAAGATTAAGACCAGTGCGTGTCATGTACAATAGATTGCCAACCTACTGCATATGTAATGTAGCATTAGTTATAGGAGAAGAACAACTGGAAGACAACACAACATTTGATTGTAATAGTAGTGTGGGAGCAGGCTTGCAATCAAGCATGCCAAATCCTTGAACCATGTCAAGAGCGTACTTTTGCTAGCAAATGGAAATTCCATTTAAAGACTGAATAACTTGAAGACCATGAAAATAATTCAGAAGTTCAAGATGTGTCATGTCGCATTGCTCCATCAATGCTCATTGAACACTCTGTATCGTGGAAGGAGAATTGCATGTAGTAACCAAATCATCCACATAGAACACAAATATAAAAAGATCAGCTTCATGTCACTGAGTGTAAATTGTGGGATCAGAATGACAACGTGATAGATTAGAGTATAACAAAAAAGTGTCCATCTTCTCATACCAAGCCCTAGAGGCTTGTTTGAGATCATGCAATGAACAACAGTGCCAAAAAAACAAGTGAAGAGTCCCACACAAAGCCTTGTGGCTGCTCTATATAGTGTCATGTCCCCCGTCAAAAAACCTAATTGCAATAATAAAATGATCAAAGATTCACATAATCATAGCAATTAATGCAAATAACATAAGGAGAGCAACGAATTGGTAAATAACAATTCAAGGGAATATTTTATATGTTGATTTCAAATGCTGGCCGACCATATTTACTTAGGGCTGACCCACCTTATTTTATCATCCTTTATAGAGAAATTAAAATAAATTATAACTAGGGTCCGAACCCCTAAAGATGGGCACCCTATCTTAAGAATGTAAATAAAAAGGAAAATATATAATAAATATTTGCTCATATTGATGGATGAATTGATTGTGACCCTTGGTAACTTATTTAAATGAAAATTTAATATGATATGTGCTAGCTGACCTGATTTGATAAGTTGTGTTGTTTGGTGAAAAGGTGCCTCTTGGAAGGTATAAAGAGAGGTATGTTGAGACTCATTTGCGCATCCATTCATAGCAATAGCATTCTGATTTTAAGAGCAGATTGTGAAGATAAACACCAGAAGATATAAGAATATGTTAAGATACAGATTTTGAAAGGGTGAAGGTTATCAATTTTGTTCAAAACAGAAAAAGAGCAGTTGGAGAGAAGAGATACAACTGAAAAACATGTTAAGGTTGTGCATAGAAATTAATAAGTAGCCACGATTTATTAAGAATAATCATTAATAATTGACAAACAGCAAATATATTTTCCCAAGACAGTGACTGACATGATCTTCTAAGGTAGCAATGTATCATACCAACTATTACTACCCAAAAAAGAAAGAGATAAAGTTAACGTACAATTAAAGGAAATAAGATTAAAACAGATAGAACAGAAACAACTGCTATCTTTTTTCCTATGAAATTAAAATAAGAAGTTTGTTTAACAAAAGAGGATTTTTAACCGACTTCACATGAAAATCTGATTAACTAACTGATTCCTTTTTTTAAACATTGAAGGAAATAATTAAACAAATGCTTTCACATGAAAGCAAATTAATAATTTTTCTTTTCATTTAATTAAAATAAAGTAAATATAACTGAAATAACTACCAAACTATAAACCATAGAACTTCGTAAATCGATGCTCTAATCTTTGTTCTTTTTCTTTGGCTTTTGATCTCCTCGAGGGAGAAAGAGTATCATCAGGGATTTTTACCACCCAACCATTGATCTTACGATCTGACGTAATGGTCACACACAACTTTTACAAAGAAGTGGTCTGGCCCTTCCCGAAGGCATGCAAATACGGGCTTCAATTTTCTTATGCCATCCGAGATTTGGTACAAAACCCACAAGTGTCTTAGCTAACCAACCTATAGACATTTTCGCCTATCAGGAAAAATTTCCTAGCTAGACATTGCCCTATTGGTTCTAGTGACTGATGGTTACTATCCGTAGTATAGTACCACCTTGGCCAAGGCTTTAAAGGTACAAATACTTTTCTTCATATTGTCATTGTCACCACCAGACTCGTTAAGAGTCATTATGACTTCTTAATCAGGTCTCCATGAGCTCTTGGACTCATTGTCCTTAAGCAAATATGTTACTGATATCCTTAGCCACAAATTCATATACCTAAACCTCTAAGTTGATCTTAATCTATCTTGATGACCCTTGCTGATATGGTTTCAGTTTTTGTAGACTGATGTCCTAAATATAGAAGTTAGACTATGGCTTAAGAAGACATTGATTAGTCTAGATTGGATTTAGATTAAGCCAAGGTAATGTTCAGATCAGAATAATACCAGATTGGCATACATACAAGGACACAAAGAAATGTACAATTGCCAAACCATATTTCTCCTCGGAGTTAAGGGTCTCCTCCTTTGGTATACTGATATATTCACATATTATGGTGATAGATTCACTTTCTTGATTCTAGCCGAAAGGAGATATGATGTTTTTACAATATGTTGAAGTAACTATCCATGCTCAAAAATAGGGCATAAAGATTTCATTAAACGAGACTGATACATGATTATCATTTCTGCTAATGAATGCAATGCACAACAAGTGAATTGTGTCATATTTATTTGGACAAAGCAAAGATCATATATGTGAATCATGCTACGTACTTAACGCAATAGAAAAATAAGCAAATGAATTGACATGATTTATCAAGAACAGAGTGGACTTGTCATGGTGATAGAAAAATAGAAGGATGCACACAGTGCATTTCATAAATAGTCCAATGTATATAAGAATACATAAATCCTAAGCAATTCCTAATGCAAGAGATCGATGTATCAATCTTCACAAATGAATTCTGTATGCAACTATATCAAGAACACAACAAAACAAATGGAAACAAGATTCATGCCAGTGATCAAAGTGATTGGTTCCAAAGCTGGATGCAATGAATATAGAGAGGTATGTCCTTATCTGATGAATGAATGTCCAAGCCAAATGCCAAAAGCCAAAGTATGCAGAGCTAAGAATGTCGAACTCACTCCCTATTGAATCAATTAACTGGAATAGATGCTAAAGTAGTTGATGATGATTCAAAGGCTATTTTGTTAAATAACATACCTCCTAGTTATGGAAACATTGTTTTCATATTAAACAAAGTAGATGCTACCCTAGAAGAAATAATATCCACTTTGATTGATGAAGGAACTAAGAAAATTGAATCAACTATAGAGGAAATCGCAATGTATGGAAAAAATATGCCTTATCATACCTCCAAATCTAGTTCTTCTACATCAAAGGAACATTATTTCTTAAAGAAAAAAAAATTGTGCTACTATTGCAAGAAGGGACACATTGTTATATATTGCACTTAGCAAGCCAAGGATCTCCTTGATGGAAAGCTAAATACAGATAACACATTCGCTGCAGATTGTGATGAAGAATGCCTTCGTGGGATGGCTATTGAAGTCCCTCCACATGAAGATAGTGAGGAGGAATATATTTTCTAAATCAAATTTATTGGAGGATGGAGGCACAGGAGGTTGGAGGGCATTCAACAACCTCTCGTGAGTCACTAGCGACGGGGTTGCAAAATTGTTTTAGTGACAAAACAACTTGTGCCAAAACAAATAAAGCCAAGATCGGTTTCTAGGTGATAGCGACAACCGTCTCATATAATTTGTGATCAGAGTGGCAATGATCTATAATGGTGGTTGCATACGCAACTATGAGGGCTTGGTATTTAAGCTTTCGATGTGAGTTATTGGATGTGTTTGTCCTTAATTGCTATTGTTGGTTGTTTGTGAATGGATGTGTTTGTCCCCATTCACAAGATGGTGTAAGTGATTGGAAGTGTTTATCCCCAGTCACATAAGTTGGTGATTATGATTGGATGTGTTTGTCCCCAACCATAATTGTTGTGAGCAGATGTGTGTGTCCTTGTTCATAACCGTGATGGATAGATGTGTTTGTCGCTATCCAAATTTGATGTAATACCTTGGCTAGATGTGTTAGTCCTTATCTTTGGTTCCATGAGTAGATTTATGTCCCTATCCTGGGATAGAAATACATAAACATGGCAAGGCTAGTTCTACCATTGCTTGTCATGAGTAGATGAGTATGACATTGAGATTCGTCCTACCAAGTTGGTTCGTGGTAAAGGTTTATGTCAGCTCATGGCTGAAAACAAACCAAATGAGGAAGATCTTCCTGAGACTCTGCTAGAAGTTTTGTTTGTCAGTACAATTGATGAAAGGTACTCTAACATCGCATATTTTCAGATTTATGGTGAGTGTCCTACACATTTGACCTATAAGGAGAAGAAAAATTTGAAGCTTAGAGCTGCTCACTTTGTTCTTTGGGATGGTAGTTTGTATAAACGTGTCATTGATGGTACCTTCTTACATTGTGTTGATAAGGCTCAACAAGTTCGATTACTAGAATCATTTCATGATTTGGCATGTGGCGGACACTTCTCCGCGCTAGTTACAGCTCATAAAACCTGCGAGCAAGGTATTGTTGGCCGACTCTTTTCCAAGATGCGTACAGTTGGGTTCGCAAATGTGAACATTGTTAGGAGTTTGTTGGAAAGCATAAGCTTGCAGTGTTACCTCTGAAGCCGATAGTGATTGATGAACTTTTTTAGCAGTGGGCTCTTGACTTCATCGTCACAATCAATCCATCTTCCAGTGTTGGACATACATATGTCCTAACTGCAAATAATAATTTCACCAAGTGGGTGGAGGCAATTCTTGTAAAGCATGCAACGTCATCAGTTGTGTGTGCACTCTTGAATGAGAAAACAATTTCTCGCTTCAGTGTACCGAATAAAATTTGTGACAGAGAATGCTGCAACTTTTCTTCTGCAGAGCTCACACAATTTTATTTTGAACATGGTATTACTCTTTATCATTCATCGGATTATTATCCTCAAGGTAATGGTCAGGCTGAATCAAGTAACAAAAATTTGGTTACTATCATTCACAAGTTAGTGGATGAAAATCAAAGGTCTTGGCACAACTTTATTTGATGCTTTGTGGGCAGACAGGATCACACCAAAAAGAGTTATTGGCATGTCGCCATTCCAGCTTCTTTATGGTATTAATGCGGAAATTCCCATAACTCTAGAGCTTCCTGTTTTAAAGTTGGCTAAAGCTATTAAAGATAGCATGTTTGAGAATTCCTTGGATGAAAGGATAATGTTTCTTCATCAGCTGGAAGAATAGAGAACTCAAGTGGTGGATCGACTTGTAGCACATCAAGAGCAAATCAAAATGCTTTTTGAGAAAAAATCCAGACAAAGAGAATTTCAAGTTGGCGACCGTGTCCTTCTCTGGGATAAAAGCCGAGAACCAAAAGGAATGCATGGCAAGTTTGATTCTCTCTGGCGGGGTCCATTCACAATTCATAAAGTTGCGGGTGAAAACAGTTTCTTGTTGGCCTACCGTGATGGAACTCCTTTTGCACTTCCATATAGTGCACAACATTTGAAGCATTACTTCGAGTAACTGTCAGATAAGTACCATTGCACATAATGTCCAAGTCTGTTTCTTTTCTTAGTTTTTTAGGGTTTTGAGTTTTTTCTTTTTGGTCACCTGACTCTATAGCCCAATGGAGTAGATAAAGGAACTTAGAGGTACATTCCCCAGTCAGAGCTAGTTGTTGTCCTCAATTTTGTGTTCACAAAATTGGACAACCCTACTCAGTTTTCTCATGGATTGGTAGGTGTTTTCTCTAAGGTTTGGTGTCCTTAATGATGTTTGTTGAAGGTGATCACTGGTCCCTTGATACGACTTGGATTTTACGTCTTAAGAGCATTGTTTTTTTAGATGTTCGTGGTTCATCTGTACAAAGTTGTCTGTGAACATGTAAGGTACTGCAAGCTGCTAAAAAAAGGTAGCGATTTTGTTGAGCCAGTAAATGGTTTCATCTGAAAAGTTGTATTATCGGCTAGTTTTAATTAGGTAGGTTTTCTTTTTTTTTCCAATAAGTGTAGTTACACAAATTTCTTTTGTTTTTAATTAGGTGCTTTGTGTCGGTTGCGTCATCCTTTTTTTCTCGAGTCTTTTTCTTTAGTCGCCTGACTCTATAGTCCAATGGAGTAGATAAAGGCACTTAGAGGTCTAGATTCTACGTTCCTCATTGTTTCTAAGAACAAACGAGGAATGTTCCCAATCAGAGCCAGCTGTTGTCCTCAATTTTGCATCCACAAAATTGAACAACCCTACGCAATTTCTCAATATTGGTAGGAGTCCTCTCTAAGGTTTTCAATGCTTGGAAAGAGGTTTGTTTGAGGAAATCACTCATCCCTTGATTTGTCTCTGACTTTACTTCTTAGAAGCGTTTGTTTTCTGGATATCTTTCAGGTCTTTTCTTTGTTTTCCTTAGTTTTGTGTCTAGTTTTTAGTCTTGTTTTTGCCTTGGGTTTGTGGCCTTCGAAATTCCGCTCATTTCGATTTATCTTAGGCATCATTCAGGTTTTTCTAGCTAAGGTTATAGAGGTTTAAAGCATCCTGCCAGTGGGGTTTTTCTAACAGATTGCACGTCTTGATTAAAAGTCTTTAAAAGTGGGTTTTTTCTTGTTAACTGCACGAAGTAGGGATTTTGTTTATAGTAAAGTGGATTTAAAATCCCACTTTAAAATTTCACAGCATTCAAAGGAGTTTTACCTATAGTTTTTAATGACAGTGGGCTTTTTAAACTTGTCTGCATATCATGTCATTTTAATAAAAAAAAACATAAGGTTGCATATTAAAGATTATGTTTCTCCTTCACATTAGTGGGCTTTTTATTCACACTTGCATACCATCACAAGTGTAGATTACATTTAACAGTCTCATTACTTATGCAATTTAAAGGTGGGCTTTTAAAAGCAATTACATATGTATGTTGTTTTAAAATGTTTTGGATCATTTAAAACTCTTTATGATTCCATGCAAGGTGGCGATTTTTCTTGGAAATGCATATGTTTCAAATTATTTGCATATGCAAATCATATCATAAAACTCGTGGCCTCTTGTAACACATTTAAAAAGTCCTCTTAAAAGTCTACTTTAGGTTTCATGGTGGCAATTTTGGAGCTCTTAGCATATATTTTCAAAAAAAGGCTATGCTATATGCCTAATGAAAGCCGTCATACCTCTTTAAGAGACTTTAGTTTCATTTGAAAAGTTAATGGCGTCAATTTTGGGTGAAGTTGCATGTTAATTACATTATGTAAATTGTTTCTAAAAACCCGTCACTATTCTTTATGAACTAGAAAGCTGCATGGTGGCGATTTTTTTAAAAATGCATATGTTTAAAAAAAAAAAAAGTGTTTTCCTCTTCGAAGCGAAAGGGTGGCGTTTTTATACTGTTTGGCATATACATATGAAACAAAGACTATGCCATTCATTCCAAGAAACCCGTCTTCTTTCCTTAAGATACCACGTTTTCTCTTAGGCGTCGTTTTTGGTGGAATTGCATGTATGTTTCGAAAGCTTCCAAACATGTATGTAAACGCGTTTAGAAAACCCGTTTTGCTTCCATACATGCCTTCGTTTTCATCTTAAGAGCAGTGGTGGCGAATTTTGAGAGATTTACATATCTCTTTTGATGAAAATGAAGCCATACATGCCTGCGTTTTGGAGTGGAAAGCTCGTCTAGGGCATCTTGGTGCGAAAATCATCATTTTCAGCAAGGTTTTACTCCATAGCAAGCTGTGTTTTTCCTCTAGAATCCCGTCCATAGCATCCAACATCACTTTCAGCTTGTGTTTGGCACTCAACAAATTGTATTTACATATTTGCAAATTCTCCAACATCTAAGGTTTGAATCTTTCAAATCAATTGCTATTTTAATGCATTTTTGTTCTCTATTTTGCCCATATGTCAGGAACATCATATTGACTCATGAAAATGAGGATTTGGCAACAAGGATTTATCAAACTATTTGGCTATAAGACTTCTAAACTTGGGATTATTTCTAAATACGAAAATCCTTGGATAGTTTCTAGAGTTGCTTGCATTTTTTCATTGTTTTTCTTGTATATGTGAGTTACTTCATTTCTCTTTTAGATTTGCATGTATTATTTTGTTTTGATTTGTATCTTCTCTCTTCCAACTTCATTTCTTTAAGATGCATATGCAAAGAATTCATCTATCTTGCATATGCAGTCACGACTAAAACCCCGTTCTTGGTTTGAGATATTTCAAAAAAGAAAGGAAAAAAAGCCAAGTCATTCCCAATATGCATTATAGACCAAAAAGCCTACCTTCATGCTTTTTCCATGGCTTTTCATGAGCTGTAAATGATTCTAAAAACCCCACCTTGCAATTTGAACACTTACCCATGTATATATACACCTTTCATATTCATAAACTCAAAGCTTGTTGTTCATTCATATGCAGTACTCTAGAAAAACCTTCTTTTTCATCTTTCTTCCACTCACTTGTAATATGCATCGAGTTCGTTCTTCCCCTCAATGATGCAAGTTCCTGTTGCAAGTTGAAGAAGGATCTTCTCATGTTCTTCCCATGACACAAGGATACAAACCAAGAGAAACCATATGATGGAGCCAGACAAGGAGGTGGAAAGTGTTAAATAATGAGCGCATAAAATGCTTTCACGACTGAAACAGACAGACACAAAGATGCTTCCCAGTGATCACCATTATGAAGCAAAGTGATATGCAGGCTCATGTTCGTGTTAGAGATGCTTTCACCAAATCTGAGCATATCAACCATGTGGCATCTTGTAATAGCATGAAGACCGACAAAGGATGATGCAAATAGATATCGTGTCTTGTCAGACACTTAGAATATTTCATTATACATTTTGTAATTAGTAATTGACATATTACATGCAATGTAAGAACAAGATGTAATTGCATGTGATAGTATCACGTGCAAAGTTGTTCCAAGTAATCATGTTGCAAGTGCATTATGGTGCAGAGCATCTCCCATTTTGGTTTGAAGTGTGTGTCTAGGGTTGTTTTAGGGGCCTTTTTTATGTTTGTAATAAGATCCATAAGTGTTGGATCCTAACTTGTTCATTCATGTTTGTAAGAGCAAAAGTTGCTCCTAGGTGAAAATGTTGTCACATTGGTCTAAAGTGGTAAAAGTTTCAAATTTCGAACAACTAGGGGATATGGTCTCCTCTAGGGTCCTAAGTGTCCTAACTAGGGTCCTAGGATGAGTCAACATGCATCAAGTTGACCAATTTAGTCAAAGAGCAAGAAATGCTCAAAAGTTGCTAGCAACTTTCAAAAGTTGCTCAAGCAACTTTTGCAACTTTCGCAAAAAGTTGCTCAATGAGGAAATGGACGGTTGTAACCGCCCATGCTCGGGTATTTGAGCATGGATTGAAGATTTTGGAAGGGAATGGAGTTTTAGTTACAGACCACACGTGTGAGCATTCTGTACGGATGGTTTTTTGAGTTTTCTTGCAATTTGCAGTGTTTCTGCATCCTTGTACGAGTGTGTACGGAATAGATTGTGCAATCTGACTCCATGGGAGTGTAGAGTTTTGTGTTAGCTTTCTTTTGCATATACTAGTTTGATTTCAAGTTAAGGTTTTGTAAAGTTACATTTAGTTTTAGGTGACTGACTGTGTCTGCAATTCCCATTTGCAGAATTGTGGGAACAAAAATGACTCTAACCTAAGCATCCACGGTTGAAAATGAATGAAACCTTGTGGAATGATAGGTTAGGGTCTGTATATAGTGTTTATGTTTTCCTTTTTGTTCTTGCAATTGAACTCCTACGCTTGGAGTGATGCCTTAAGCTGACTGCTTGGAGTAGGTGAGCTAGGACAGGGCAAAGATTGGGTGGAACCAGCACACCCATGATCTTGTATGGACAACTTAGTGGCATGTATGGAAGCCCTAATGTGTCCCCTTGAAGGATCAAAAAGGTTTCAGAAGGTGGAGTGAAGTTTGAAGACAAATTGAAGACAATTTGCAGCGACTGGTCCAGAGGCCTAAAAGATAGGCTGAAAACTAGGGCCTGGAAGTAATTAGGGTTGTGGGTGTCTTGGAGAACTATACCTTTGGATTCTTGAAGTGCTAGTTGATAGCTTTCAGATTCATAAGGTCTTCCATAGGGTTGTGTTGATGTGAGTTTTGTATCACTACATAACATATAGGACTAAACGCTTGATACAGGGTACCAAACACTCAACCCTCTCTTGAAAAGCATATACTCACAAAAGATGTGAGGAAACACTCCAAGGTTC
>MU227943.1:153829-166871 GCA_018584345.1 Thuja plicata | reverse complement strand
GTTAGCCACTGCGGGAGATTAGCATGGGCAGGATGGTATTTTGTGAATACCTCCATTTTGTATTTGATTTAAAATATGTACATTGTGGGACTGATTAACGATTATATCCCACGCTGAAGTATTGATCAGCAACGAATGGGGTTAGACGCCATTTTGGAATAACCGCAGGCAAGTAAGGTAGCCACGTGATAAAGCTAGGCTGCGGGTGTGTTTGTCAGCAACTGCAGGTGTGTTTGTCACCAGCTGCGGGTGAGGATTTGGTGTTGCGTGGCGTTAGCCATCAGCTGCGGGTGAGAACAAGGAGCTGCGACAGTAGCTAAGCATTCATGTGGGGGTTTAATATGGCATTAGCCACTGCGGGAGATTAACGGCGCGCATGGGCAAGATGGTATTTTGCAAATACCTCCATTTTGTATTTGATTTAAAATATGGCAAATTCGTTTATGCTTGAATAAAATCATCGAATACCATTTCCAGAATTTATCAAATAGGCAATTCGAAATAATTGTGTATGCTGAGAAACACTAAATTGGAACTGAATATATTAAATAAAGGAGTTCTTGTTACAAATTTTATCTTCGTGCAAAAATCAATTTGAAATTGGCAAAGACATTGAAATTGTTAGAGAGTTTGAGTAAGAGCTGGATTGGGCTTATTACAGTGCTACCACCAGCTCCTACAAAACCTTGTTTTCATTCATTATAGTGTTGTCACCTTAGTCTGTAGCAATTTGTCGATTTGCACCATATATTGACCAGTAGACCAGATGTTTCGCTCTGATGAAATTTCTCTCAGCTTCAGTCTGAAGAAAATTAAACAAAATTAAAATTTCCAACCCGTTTTCCTTCTTGTCGCTGTGCTTTTTTAAAAGAAAGACTTTTCCTGTAATATTTTCCATAATTCAGTTCCTCTTTTGTAACCATTCTTTTAATTATTTAATGGTAGTTTATATGAATGAACTAATATTAAATAATTAGTATTGATTTTGATTTTGATTTTGATTTTTGACCGCTGTTCTAAATGGGTCACGCCAAGTTTTTGATCAATAAATATTTAAAGCTTTTATAATTATTTAATATTAGTTTATATCAAAAGAACTAATATTAAATAATTAATATCATTTATTGAATTATTATTTTGGGGACATTACAGTGAACTGCTAAACCTTAGCGATTTGCTGCAATGAATGAGGCGGTCTGTTACAACTTTACATGGATGAGTACCTTCCCTCTGGAATTATAATAGTTGGCCACCTCAAGTGAGCCTCCATTTAGGGTTGGTGTTCTTCAATAGTTGGGAGTGGAAGGGTTTGATTCCCCTTGTCTTGAGAACCCTTGAATGATGCGATAAGGAAATTGGTATTAAATGCTATACTAAAATGCTTTTTATTCAATAGTTTGGTTTTCTTTCCGTTCGATTTTGAATTTTCTTTACATAGCATTGTTCTATATTCTTGTTTTTGATCTAAGTTTTAAAAAGCTATTATTGTTCTAGACCGTTCTCTGTGCATGAAGCTGAAAAGAAGGATTGGAATTGAGAAAAAACAATGTATTAGATTTCTTACATGGAGATTGTTATGAATAGATCTCATAGCATTGGTTTGATCTTCGATGAGCATTTTCAAGGGATTGTAGTTTGAGATGACAACGGACGTATTATTACTAAATCAGCACCATTATTGTGATTGCATATATCATGCTACAAAGAGTAACTAACGACACACCAATAAGCTCCTACAATTTCAATCCTAGCATTTTGAATGATTTATACGTTCAAATATTTTACTTATGAAGGACCTGTAGCAAGCACCCAACAAGTCAGATGCAGAAAGGTTCCTTTGAAACTTATTAGATTTCTAGGATAATTAAAACTTATGGCATTCTTTATTGGATAAGAGGATAAACACAAAGTCAGGTTCGTTTGGAGGTCTATGTAGTTTTGGACATTTTGTCATGGGTTGTGTTGAGTGTTTTGATGGTTGGTTTTATGGCAGTAGTGGGTAATTGTAATTGGCTCAGAATGTGCTAAAGGGAATATCACAGCTAAAATTATGTGTCAACTTTTTCCTATAGAAGTTTTGTTTTCCAACATAAAATTAATCATAGTTTGAAAACTTGGATTTGGAGTTTTCAATGTCTTTGGACACAACTCTCATTTTATAATATTTCATAAAAGCATTTTGACACAACATTCTACTTTATATTACAGAAAAAAATTTGTATCAATTTTTTTCTTAGGGCAGGTTCCCATGTAGCTGCTAGGCTTATTATGGCTAGCAGCCAGTGCTCATCATTTTTAGGAGCAATTTGGGGAGCTGGTAACTCCATGGATAAAAAATATTGCTGCTTATTTTTTTAGCATATCTTAAATGGTATTTTTAAATAAATTTTTTAATATATTTCTTTGTGTCATTTTTTTCAATAACTAGTTGATGCTTATTTCTAGCTCCTTTTTCAAAGCTTATTTTGTATTTTTAAGCAACTGTTGCTCCAGTTAAATAGAAAAGGATTTCAAATTATAATTTCCCCTTAATTTAAAATTCACATAGGAACACTGCATAGCAACTGCAAAAAAAAATACCTTTGGCCGTATTCTCATCTTATAATGTTTTGTAAAAGCAGTTTAATTTAAAATTCACATGGGAACACTGCATAGCAACTGAAAAAAAAAAAAAAAAAAAAACCTTTGGCCGTATTCTCATTTTATAATGTTTTGTAAAAGCAGTTTGATTGAACATTCCACTTTAATATAAAAGCATTTCTATATGCAGGGCTGCATATGAGGTGGGATCACCCATTGGACTTGTAAATATTGGTCCTACACGTGCTGACGATTTAGCATCCTTAAAGATAGAGGCCCGTTGTGGTGAAGTATGTTGCATTAGACCATTTAGACCATTCATTCAAGGAGACTTTCTTTTTCTTTTTCCAGTGGCATAAGTAATTGCTATCCAGTTTATGTTAGATTTATTTAGGAAAAATTCATTTGACAATGTTTGCAGGTACTATCTAGGTTATTGGCAATGGGTTCAATTTGTATACCTTCAGCTCCATAAAAGAAAAACGCAAGGTTTATTGTCGAATGGTAGTTGAATTCTACTATACTGTAAACAGTCTATTCAACTTGGATAACAAACTTGATTGTGTCGAGCATAGGTTTGGGCTGATTAAAAGTCCAAGAACAGTTATAGCTTATTGTAATTTAATTTATTTCTTTCCAGGAATCCATCTTAGATAGAAAGGTGCATTCTATAATCACTTCTTTCGCGGAATAGTTGGCTTTTAACAAATGGTTATGTTTGAGCATCTCTATTTTAAAAATTAAATTTGTCTTTGTATTGTTGAGAATAAAAATAAAAAGCTTTTTCAAATTTATGGTGAATAATTAATTTAACATAAGTAATAAATACTTTAGATTTAACGAGTTTGCATTGATACATGGTACTTAACTAATAAAATAATGACATCCATTTAAAATCTTAATGCTAATTTTGGATTATCAAAGCTTTTTGTGATGTCAAATGGATATTTTTGAATATGTTAATTATTTATTTGTTTTAAAAATGGTGTAGATTAAGGGGTTGTTTCAAATAGGGGTCCACACAAAGTGGTCTTGTTTTGTCAAAAAAAAAACATAACAGTTTCTATTGTGGTCCTACTAAAATGTTAATTTATTTTTGAAATTTGAAAAATTGCTTTGGTGAGAATTTAGTTAAAACCATGTAGTTTATGCTAGATTTTGTTGGCTATTTTTTCAATAAATATATAATACTAATTTTTGTAGTGGACACATCTTGAAACAAAGAAGTTTTGAGTGTGTGCTCCCCTAATTATTTTGAAAATTAATCATTTTTTTTTTCTTTTTCAATTTGTAAAACAAACTCTAGTTTCTAAAAGCATATTTTTTTTCAAAACTTGACAAACAAGTAAAAATTAATGCCCAAAATGACACATGTTAGTTTTTGATAAAAAAATAGACACTAACAAAAGAAATCAGAGATGAAAACCTTATCATAATCAAAATGTATATACAATTATATAGTTAAACAACACAAAGCTTAATGCCATCATGGTATTTTTTTTCTTTGCATTGAAACACAAGTAAACCTGATGGAGAGCACGACAAAAAATGTGAGAAATTATCTTTTAATCAAAACACATCTTAGACTTGAAATGGTCATCCAAACCACTGGGTTGGATGCCCAAGGCAAATACAAGCCAAAGGCTTGGTATTTTCCAATGCAAAGCATTTGGTGCATGCGAAATTAAAAAATTTAAGTATTTTACATTTGGCATATGCCAAATTTGGCACACACCAAATGTAAAAAATTCATTTTTCACTTCGACAAGCACACAATTTGGCTCTCTCTCTCTCTCTCTCTCTCTCTCTCTCTCTCCTTAGGCCCATCTCTATCTTTGCCTCATCTCCATCTATTCTTCTCTTTCCTTCTCTTATTATTTCTCTCCACTCTCTCCATTCTCCTGATAACTACCTATCCCTCCCACCCTCTCTCTTCATCTCTAAGGCTATCCTTCCCTCCCTCCTTTACCTCACAACCTCTCTTGTTACCCACCTCTCTTCCCCCTTTATCTCTCTCACCTTTATCCCTTCCCCTAGGTCCCTCACCCCTCCCTCACTAGCCTCTATGTCTCTCACCTCTATGTCTCTCCCCTCTCCAATTCTCTCCCTCCCTCTCCACCTCACTACCTACCTCCTTAACCTTTCTCTCTTTGTGAACTCTACCCCACCTCCACTGCCCCCCTCTCTGTCATTTTATCTCTGCCTCCCTTGTATAGGGTTTAGGATATAAGGTTTATGATATAGAGTTAATGGTAGTGGTATAAGGTTTAAGATACAAGATTGATGGTACATAGTTTAAGGTATAGATGGTACAAAGTTTTGAGTATATGCTCTCTCTCTCTCTCTCTCTCTCTCTCTCTCTCTCTCTCTCTCTCTCTCTCTCTCTCTCCCCATTCATCCTTATACCCATATCTATCTTCCTCCCATTCCCTCTCTCTATTGTATAGTTTATCACTTCTCCCTCCCATACTCCCTCTCCTCTCTAGGTTTCTCCCTCCCTCCCGACCTCTCCATCCATGGCTTATTACCCGTCTCTCTCTATCTCCATCTATCTATACTACCCCCCTCTCTCCCCCCATCTAGGTCTATAACATATCTCTTCCCCTCTAGGTATCTCACCTCTCTATTTGTCCCTATTTAGTTCTTTCCCTCCCTCTCCACCTTTCTCTCTAGCCCCTTACAATCTCCCTTTATCAACTTTCTCCTCTTCTTTGTCTCTACTCGCCTCTTTCTTCCCTCCTCTAGGTCTCTCACTCCTTCCATGTCTTGCTCTCCCTCCATCCCTTTTTACTCCTCTCTTTTTTCTTATATGTCTCCTATGCTACCCCCTGCTCATCTCCAAGTATTCATATACTTTATATGGTATATAAATTGTTTAAGGTATAGGTTTTTGGGAATATGGTGTAGGCTATAGGGTTTGTAAAATATGGTTTAGGGTTGAGGATATTGGTAGATGGTTTAGAGTGCAAGACTGACTGTATAAGGTTTACAGTACATAGGGTTAGGGTTAAGGTTATTTCATATATTTTTAATTCTCTCTATCTCTCCCTCTCTCTTTCTCACACCTGTCTAGGTTTCTCCCTACCCTTCATCCTTTCATCGTCTCTATCTCCTCTCCTTTACCGCTATATTTATATCCCTCCCTCACTCTCTATTATTCTCTCTCCATTGTCTAGGTTGTCACTCCTCCCTCCCACCTTTTCTCCCCTCTCTATTGTATATTTTATCACTTCTCCCTCCCATACTCCCTCTCCTCTCTAGGTTTCTCCCTCCCTCCCGACCTTTCCATCCATGGCTTATTACCCGTCTCTCTCTATCTCCTTCTATCTATACTACCCCCCTCTCTCCCCCCATCTAGGTCTATAACATATCTCTTCCCCTCTAGGTATCTCACCTCTCTAGTTGTCTCTATCTAGTTCTCTCCCTCACTCTCCACCTCTCTCTCTAGCCCCTTACAATCTCCCTTTATCTACTTTCTCCTCTTCTTTGTCTCTACTCACCTCTTTCTTCCCTCCTCTACGTCTCTCACTCCTTCCATGTCTTGCTCTCCCTCCATCCCTTTTTACTCCTCTCTCTTTTTTCTTATGTCTCTCCTATGCTATCCCCTTCTCATCTCCAAGTATTCATATACTTTATATGGTATAGGGTTTATGGTATATAAATTGTTTAAGGTATAGGTTTTTGAGAATATGGTGCAGGCTATAGGGTTTATGAAATATGGTTTAGGGTTGAGGATATTGGTAGATGGTTTAGAGTGCAAGACTGACTGTATAAGGTTTACAGTACATAGGGTTCGGGTTAAGGGTATTTCATATATTTTTAATTCTCTCTATCTCTCCCTCGCCCTTGCCCTCGCCCTCTCTCTTTCTCACACCTCTCTAGGTTTCTCCCTACCCTTTGTCCTTTCATCATCTCTATCTCCTCTCCTTTACCCCTATATTTATCTCCCTCCTTCTCTCTCTCTCTCTCTCTCTCTCTCTCTCTCTCTCTCTTCATTCATCCTTATACCCATATCTATCTTCCTCCCATTTCCTCTCTTATTGTATAGTTTATCACTTCCCCCTCCCATACTCCCTCTCCTATCGAGGTTTCTCCCTCCCTCTTGACCTCTCCATCCATGGCTTATTACCCGTCTCTCTTTCTATCTCCTTCTATCTATACTACCCCTCTCTCTCCCCCCATCTAGGTCTATAACATATGTCTTCCCCTCTAGGTATCTCACCTCTCTATTTGTCCGTATCTAGTTCTCTCCCTCCCTCTCCACCTCTCTCTCCACCTTCTTACAATCTCCCTTTATCAACTTTCTCCTCTTCTTTGTCTCTACTCACCTCTTTCTTCCCTCCTCTAGGTCTCTCATTCCTTCCATGTCTTTCTCTCCCTCCATCCCTTTTTACTCCTCTATATTTTTTCTTATGTCTCTCCTATTTTACCCCTGCTCATCTCCAATTATTCATATACTTTATATGGTATAGGGTTTATGGTATATAAATTTTTTAAGGTATAGGTTTTTGGGAATATGGTGTAGGCTATAGGGTTTATGAAATATGGTTTAGGGTTGAGGATATTGGTAGAGGGTTTAGAGTGCAAGACCGACTGTATAAGGTTTACAGTACATAGGGTTAGAGTTAAGGGTATTTCATATATTTTTAATTCTCTCCATCTCTCCCTTGCCCTCGCCCTCTCTCTTTCTCACACCTCTCTAGGTTTCTCCCTACCCTTCGTTCTTTCATCCTCTCTATATCCTCTCCTTTACCCCTATATTTATCTCCCTCCCTCACTCTCTATTATTCTTTCTTCTTTTCTTCTCTCTCCATTGTCTAGGTTGTCACTCCTCCCTCCCACCTTTTCTCCCCTCTAGGTTTCTCCCCCCTCTTTGTCTTTTGCATTACCTCTCATATACCCCTTTCGACATAGTTATGAGGTTATTCATATCATATATATTTATTAGTGGGCACTTTTATTTTATGGAAGAGGACTAGTTGAATGAATTGTGAATTTAACTAAAGTGATATTTTAGAACTTAAAATAGAAAACCTAGATATTTTTACTAAAGTGCAGTTTAGCAGGTGATATAGTTTGACTATAAATTTATCTTAGTTTTTTCTATCAAATTTTTAACTTCAAAATGATGTCTTGCCCAACAAAAAAAGAATTAACACAATTTTGGGGTGAAAATTTATTAATCGTTTGAAGCTCTTCATTTCTCTTTCAAATTTTTTTCCTTAGATTATAAGAGCTCAAAAGTATTTGATGCATTTAGACAAGTGACATGAGCACTCTCTTCTTGTTTGCCTGATTCCTATCCCTATTGTTGGTTGAGGACTTGATTAGATGAGGATAGAGGAGGCAAATTGTCTCTTTGCGTTGGGGGAAAAATATCCCATTGCAAGTGAAGTGGGATTTCATCTCACATGGTTTTCTTGTATCACATAAAAATAAGCTGCTTTGATTTATGGAAGATTCTTAAGACCATAGGTTCTCTACCACAACTCCTTCCAGTGGAATTATTCTAAATTCCAATACTACCATCAATATTTTGGTGATTTTCTCTTGATGAGTCCCAATTATGTCTTTTTACTATAGTATCACTTCGCCACTCCAAAATGAAACCCCTCAAATGACCTAAAAAATGAAGGCATTTGGAAATTTATTTTCTCTCTATAATTTTCTTTTTTCTTCAATAAAATTAAACTATTTCAAATGAAATAAACAAGAATTCAAATTTTAAAGAGTTAATCCCATTAATAAATCAGTCTATATATGGCCTTTGTCCTCCAACAATTATAAGAGAAAACTATAGTTTAATAAAATAAAAGGAATTGATTAGACTAAAATAAAATAGTGTGAAAGGACATGTTAAATTAATTATGAATAGTTGACGCCACTTTATATCTAATATGTATTTCTTTTATGTCCTGACCTTTTTTTTTCTTCTTAATTTCATGATATTCTTAATCAAAATCGGATGCTCATCTCTTTAGTACCCCATTTTAAGGTTTTTTTTAAAGTTATTTCCATTTCTAATAAGCTAAGTAATAATGTTGTGTCTCTTAGATGATAGAATGACACAATTGAAAACTATATTGAAAATCTTAAAAAAATCATCCTTATAACTCGAGCCACAAAGTCTATCTTATATGTGGTCTTCTAGAACTTATCTAGGAGATATCAACAAACAAAATTCTTACTATTAATTTACTTGCACTTATCTTAGAACTAAGAAATTGTAGATTTAAGTAGGGGAAAGATACTAAGAAAGTAAAGTGGGTTGCGATGTCATCTTAAGGTATTATTTTAAATGCATTGCATGAATTTATATATTTTTGTTTTAACTTGTGTAAGTAATGTGTAGCCCTATCAAAAATTGACACACTTGTCTTCCCTCTCATTTTATTTGTTTTCACATGACTTTAGAGATTTAAGAAAACATGCACATTATTTGTCTACTAACATATGTATAGAGATCAAAATAGTTATTTCCAACATATTAGATTAACAAATAATTTTCTATCGATATAATAATTACATTTCTTTCCAATGCTAGTGCTAATTAGATATATGTTATCTTCTTATCCATTTATTACACAAACATAACTATTACTAATATTTCATTTTCCAAGTAATAGATTAATATTTTTTAAAATAAAATTAGAGACAAGTGTTACTATTGACAATTGCAGGGGAAGGCCCCAATTATCCTCATGTTCTAATTATCATTAATTTGATTTCACTAATTAAAAGCCCACTTAAAATTCATCTAATAGCCAACACATTGGTGTAACCAATAGTTGGAAAAATAAATAAAGAAACTAGTATCAATTGTACAACTTTGTGGGTACCAATAGCACACGATTATTGGGTTATTTGTGTATAGGTATTGGATCACTTGTGCAGATTTTTTAGTTGTCAAAGCAAACAAGCAATGGGACAACAAAGAATATTTAGACAACGGTTTTAAGTGACCCCTTTTTGACCGTTGCACACAAATAGATTTATGCCATTCTTCTTTACTACTCAGAAGCCAGAATAATAGCACAAATAGTTAAGTCGCATAATACAACAACGAAAAATCTAAAATCTAGTATACCCTTTAAGAACTTAAGATATACAAAATTAACTCTACAGCTTAGTACTCTTCCCCGGCAGCGGCTAATCTCCATGTAAAATGCACTAAAAATAAAAAAAATGTCAAACTTTTTTTTTTCGAGATTGGTGAAAACACATTGGTTTTTTTGCAATTTTTTTGTGCTTGTCCACCACAAAATATGCAGATCATGAAGAACAAATACTGAAAATTTTGCAGAAATCCGTTTTATTTTCCATTTTTTGGAATCTGATCAATGATGCATTTTACATGAAGGATAGCCACATCCCTCTTCCCTAACAACTCTTAGAAAACAATTATATAATATATAATAGATGCTTTCGCTTAGCTAAAAGTGACAATCTTTCTTTCTCCACATGTCTTTTGAAATATAGAGGGGCGTGTTTCGACGGGATGGGCTTCTATTAGTCTCAAGAAACGTGTTTAATAGCTTGCCTTGGATTAATTCCCTCTACTCTCTTGTCTCAAGTACACCGTCAATGCTCTAACATGTGCTCTCTCCTCATCTCTGCCCTGCCAATGCTCTAACATGTGCTTCCTCCTCATCTCCACCATGTCATAGTCGTGTGTTAATTGCAATAAGTTATTCTTCTCCAACCAATCATACATAATAGAATAATATTATGTCACATTCAATTTTCCAACTCGTGTTTCAAATGCCTGCAGTCTATTTCAGAACAGCTGGGCCGCAGGATATACAGGAATACCGGGAAGGTTAGTAAGGTACCCACGGGAGAACAAAACAATGGGATTTGTTTTTTTTTTGAAAAATCGAACGACTTTTTCGAAGAGCGGGCAGTGACAGCAAAGCTATAAATTTAGCTTTGTGGATGTTCCAATCCGCCCAAGCAAGTTTTGAATTCTTGCATTCAAATTGCGAAAGTTACTGTTTAATTTGAAAGTTCAGAGAACGCTGAGCATGGCTTCTTCAAGCGATGAAGGAGTACAGGAGGTTCCTGGAAGCTATGGCTTACCCATCATCGGAGCCATTGCGGATCGCTTCGATTATTTCGTAAAGGATGGGGTTGACGCGTTCTTTAAAAAACGCATTGAGAAATATAAGAGCACCGTATTCAGAGTGAATATGCCGCCTGGCCCGCCCCTGTTTCCCGATCCTCGCGTCATAATTCTGCTGGACGCCAAGAGCTTTCCCATACTCTTCGATGTGAGTAAAGTGGAGAAAAAGAACGTTTTCACGGGTGTCTACATGCCCAGCACCAACTTTACCGGCGGCTACCGTGTGCTCTCGTATTTGGACCCTGCCGAAGAAAATCACACCAAGCTCAAGAATTTCTGTTTCCATGTACTCAAGACAAATGCAAACAAATGGTTCCCACAGTTCGAGCGGGCTACGGGAGAAATGTGGGCTATGCTTGACAAACAATATGCCGAATCTGGCAAGGCAGAATTTAACAGCGAGAATTTGCAAATGTGTTTTAATTTTCTGTGCAGGTCGGTGCTGAACAGAGACCCTGCAGATTCGGGACCTGCCAGCCTGGGAACGAATGGGCCTACTTATGTTCAGAAGTGGATTGGGCTTCAGCTCGCTCCCATTGCGAGCACTGGCGTGCTTCCCAAGATCTTGGAGGAAGTCACAATCCACGCGGTCCCTCTGCCGTTTCTCCTTGTGCGTGGGGATTACAACAAAGTCTACGATTTCTTCTGGACGTATGGCAAAGAGGCGCTCGATGCGGCGGAGGAGCAGTTCGGCCTCAAGCGAGATGAGGCGTGTCATAACTTGGTGTTCAACATTTGCTTCAACACCTTCGGAGGAATGTTCATATTTTTCCCCAGCCTCATACAACATATTGCGGCGGCGGGCAAGCAGGTGCACGCAGATCTGGCAGAAGAAGTAAGAGCGGCCATTAAAGAAAACGGAGGATTGAACATGAGAGCTCTGGAGAGCATGGCGCTGGTCCGATCGACGGTGTATGAAGCGCTGAGGATCGATCCGCCCGTGCCGTTCCAGTACGGACATGCGAAAGAAGATTTGGTGGTGGAGTCGCATGATGGGAAATATGCGGTAAAGAAGGGAGAGATGCTTGGTGGGTATCAGCCATTTGCCACCAGAGATCCCAAGGTCTTCGACAATCCTGAGGAGTTTCTTCCGAGGCGTTTCATGGGAGAGGAAGGGGAAAAATTGTTGAAATATGTGGTGTGGTCGAATGGGCCGGAGACCGAGCAGACGACGGCGCATAACAAGCAGTGTGCGGGGAAGAATTATGTGGTGATGATATCACGGCTGCTGGTGGCGCATTTGTTTTCTCATTATGACCACTTTGAGATCGACCCGTCCACAACAACCAAGGTTGTTTTTACCTGCCTGCACAAGGCCATTTCTTAGTTTCCCTTCTGTCAATCTCTTTGATGTCTGCCTGCTCTTTCTGTGTCCCTCCAATTAATAAAGACAGATTACGTGCTTCGTTGCATTTTAATATCCGGTGATAATGATCAATTAGTTCCTTTCCATGCCAATGTATCTCTAAGGGTGGGAAAAACTTAAAAGTTTGTGACGCAATTTGAATTATGGATCAAATCATCCTTATGTTGTTTTTATGTAATTTTGATAGTTTTATTGTATGTGTTAATGTTTGTAGCTTTAATCATTTAGGGTCTGTTTGGTGCATGGCATTAACTTATTCAGAATAGGCCTATTCCAAAATAAGGGTCTATTCTCGGATTAAATAATTTCAAAAATAAAAGCTGGAATAAGCTATTATCTGTTTGGATCCCATATTGTAAAATTGGAATAAGGATTATTTTTTATTTTTATAATTAATTTGAATAATATGTATTTTTAACTTGTGTACATATATACACATACACATATACACACATATACATGTGTGTATATATACACACACATGTATATATGTGTGTATACACACACACACACGTGTATATACACATGTGTGTATATACACACATGTATAGACACATATATACATGTGTGTATATACACACATGTATACACACGTGTATATATACACACATGTGTATATACACGTGTGTGTATATATATACATACCTAGATTAAAAAAAATAAAAAATAAAAAACAAATTTCAAATTAAAAAAAAAAAAAAAAATTAATAAAAAAAAAAAATTTGAATCCATAAATAGCTTATTCTCGAATAAGAAATGAATTCCAGCTTTTTTTAAGAATTAACTAATGCAAGCATTGGCCCCAAAATGGGGATTAGTTTTCTAATTTGAGAATTCAAAAAATGCCACAAACAGAGAATTAAATTATTCTAGCATTAACTAATGCTTAGTCCAGGTTAATGCTTGGCAACAAACAGGCCCTTAAAATACATATAATACTTTAATATTGATTATATATATATATATATATATAT
>MU227943.1:118328-129302 GCA_018584345.1 Thuja plicata | reverse complement strand
TTGAATGATGCTAAGAGTAATTATTTTGTTTATGATCATGAGCTTTGTGGTATAATTTAGGAATTAAATAAATGGAGGCTTTAGTCATCTAGGACCTAAAAGAGTCCATTTCAATTTTTATAGGCTTCGTGGCCTTTGGCTAGTCTAAATTGAATCTATATAGAACATCCACAAAGTTGATATCCCTTCTAAACTCCATCATTTCTTGAATAAGATCAAGTTGTCTATTTCTACATATTCCAATTATTTTATCTAGCAAATTTTCTTTAGAAACATCCCCTTTTCTAGAAATAGATATTTTAGCACTCATCCTTTCTTTTAAGGCTTCAATAAGCTCTTTCGAACACACATCAATAAGTTCAATCAACATAATTTTATTTTTCTTTAAATATTTTTCAAGCCCATCTTTGATAATAACTTTTTCATAATACATAATATCATGAAACATATTACCCATATTTTTTAATCCTTTTGTTTTACTTAATATAGAAAGTATTATATTAACAATTAGATCATCTTCTTATAAAGATATGGGAGACAAAAAATATTCTACTTACTAGAAGAGGAAGATAGTACATCAATATATACAATATATTTTTGTCTGCCATCAACTTTATATTCTTCTTCATTGACACTCTAAATATTTACCAGAACAACATTTCTTTCCTGATGCATCCTTCTGACCTTCTTCAACTGTAAATCAAATGAAAAATCCTTTGTCGACATCTTCCTTGTTCTTTTACCTTTATCTTTTCTTCATTTTCAGTAACAAACTATTCTGCAACAACTTCAACCCTTGCAGTATCTTTTGGATATTTACTTAGTCTATCAATAAACACTCATGCAATCATCCATAGTGACTTCAAAGGATAACTTACTCGTCCAAACAACTCTAGGAAAAACTACTTCTATGTAACACAAATCTTTGTCAATATAGAAGATACTATCTTCTTTATACTGGTCATCATTTTAATTTGATAAGGCTTATCCAATCAGATATATTCATCATGTATTCTTCTTAATCTAATGTGTATGACATGATGATCTTTATTCATTGGAAAATTATCCTTTTGTACAAACCCTTGTGTCCTAACTTTGCATAATTCTCTTTAAAGTGCAAAAACTCAACTAAATTATTTTCTTTGAATTTCTTAGTTTTCTAATATCACACTCATCTAATTTTTAATGAATATAATGATAAATTTTTTTTCTTATAACAAAGCCTTCGTCATCATTAGAAAAAGTACCAATAGGATCCATATCAGTCAGAACAATTAAATTTTTATTGTAGATGGGTTTGGGAATATGACTTTCATTTAAGTTAGTTCTCCCATCTTAATCACTTCTATCTTGTAGTGTCCTTCACACTACTCTAATTAAGTCTTTAGATTTTGAAGTCTCTAGATCATGATTAAAAAATGATCATAATTGACCAAATATATAATGTTTCTGACACCTTCAGAAAGATGATGCACTATTTACTGAACTAACCAATCACCTTTTCAGACCACCTAATGAGAATCTTTCCTCTGAAAACATCTCTAGAAATAAAATTTATGCTAAGAAGAATCTCGATATCTAGTCTTAATGGGGAACAAATATTATATTAAGAATCCACGTCAAAACTTATAGTTTGAGTCATGTATTGGAAGATGAGGCACCACCCCAAATGGATGCTAGACCACCTTAGGAAGTCACATTATTCATGTGTCATGATTTTCCCTTTTGAATCTACAACCATAGGATAATCACTCATTTAATTCAAAAATCAAAATATTACAACACCTTGCAATATGTCCTCTCATGTTGCAATTATAGCCAACGAGATCACTTCTCTTCATTTTTATAGGTCCATATTTCCTAAAATCATTACTTATCTTGGAAATCCTTTATAAAGTAGAATAAATAAGAAATCCCTTCTGATATTATAAAAGCTCTATGCAAACTTCTTAGTAGTGCAATACTTGATTACTTTTTCTAAGACTTACTACAAGTAGATCTTCCTTTTCCTTTTTCGTGTTTCATCTTCTTAGTAAACAAAATTCTTAACCCTAAACCACACTTATATATAGTGTAGATCATTGAGGAAATCAACAAGGTTGGTTTTCCCAAATACCAATTAGAAGTCGACCTTAAAAAAATATGTTTATAAATAGGTCATGGCATAAATAATATTACAATGAAGTGGGTCATGCCAAGATTACTTGGTCCTAAACAAAGGTTATATATTAAATACATTTATCTAGATGACATAGAATCATTAAGTATTAAATACAGACCTAAAAATAGAAGCACAATCTATCTTAGGAGGAAGATGGACAAAGAAGGTGCTACACATATCCTAATGCTATATCTGCAATCATCAAAACAAACACAATGATTGATACAAACATGTAGCACCACACAACACAAATAACTATTTCATCAACCAACTATAACTTAACCACTACAGATTAAGGTATGACACATATATCACATTATATATTATAATAGTTTCTACTTCATCATCAAGCATGTCAGAGGACATCACAAGAAAATTCCACACCAAAACACATAATGACTAAAATATTAAAATAGAATAAAACTATTTTCAAAATACAAAGAGMAATTACCAAATCATCAAGGAAGTCCATAACCATGAMAAGAAGTATAGAACATATCTATACATCTTCAAACTTAAYAATTGCAATTAAAACCTTTCAAAAACCATAAACATGAAATCTRTCATTAGTAGCTGGACAAAYATSAAAAGAAMAATTGACCCCTRRATCAATAATAATACGACTCCCATCTTCAAWTTTTTTTTCTCTATTTCRTGAAAAAATATTATCTAGACCATGCMGACCACCAAATATAAGAATACAAACTTTGACTACAACTGTGCACTGATAACTACCACTAGAACACCCTATAACTATTCTGYCAAATCTYRAACCAACTAGAATTTTGGACATAGAARARTAAAGATGAAGGAMATATATATCAAAATACATATATGTCTATTGGTTAATAGATCGGCCCAYTATATAAYATTGAATCAAACCCTAAAAGGCCCTCTATCAACAAACAATTGAACAAGCTATACTTAATAGTGACAGTTTGATTTTTGAATTTTACAGGTACAACTTCCTATGACATATATACAATGAGTTATCTTTCTACTATTTTTGAAATATAAAGTGGGGTATACTCTTGACCCGAGAGAAGGAGAGGCTTCGAATGGACATTCATCACCATGATAAATAGATCATAATACATATAATGAGAACTAAACAAATCTAATGCTATGCTTAACATTGCACAACCATGAAATATCAAACACAGCTAGAATTACCACATGAAAATTGTAAATACATGTCCATGACCTTGAATATTATACATACAATTTTACCTACAAATAATATAAATATGTCAAATGACATGATATAATAGAGGAAAGAAACAAATAGTGACTCAAATATCACCCTATAATCAGAGATTAAAAGCACAGTTTGATACCCAAAATTAATTCATCCCATTCATCTATTTAACAATAAAACTATACAAGAAACTAATGAACAACAATTTTGAGACTCACTCAGTTGTCATAGCAACATGGGGAAATTGCATTCAAAATTGTTGATCCTAAATTAATGTTCAACAGAGATATAAATAGTCTATTTGCCTTCTCGTGGCGGTTACAAAAAACATTCTCTTGAAAATAAACAGACTGAATCTTAAAACAAGTGTTGAAAATTTAAAAGTAGAACATAAAAGTAGAACATAAAAAAGTAATCATATTTAATCTATGAGGTGTTTGTCTCTTATCCTTTTTCAACCGATGTCTCTATGGAAGCCTGATGGCCAGATATGTTTAAGTGAAGGGCTTTAAAGAAGCGTGCCATTCCTTCATCTTTTGGCACTTTGATGTTGTCATTATTAGTCATCCAGTATAGGTGTTTTTCCTTAAAATCTTCTACTTTCTCTTCATAGTCTTGCATTTCATGGCTGATTTGAGATAACAAGCTATCAAGTTGGGTAATATTTTGAGTTTTTGTCATTTGATATGCAGAGGGATTGATTATTTTGTTGATATGTTCTTGATAATTTTCCATCATACTGCTAATATCAATGATGAATTTTCCCTTGCCCTGATATGAAGCAAATCCCAAATCAGTGGAATATATTTTTGTTCCTTGGATGTCCTCTCATAAGCTATTCATCATTTCCCTTAATATTAAGGGTTTTAGTCACACATTTCCATTTAAAAGTTACAGAGAATGTCTATTTCTACAAAGGTTCATTGGGTGACTGTAACAGACCTAACTTGACTGCATTTTAAGTTTTCATATCCATAATTCCCTTAAGCATTGATAATTTTTTTTCATAAGAATCTTCTTCTTGTTTTATGATTATGATGTCAGTCTGTATCCTGTTTCTCATTTTGAACAATATATTGTACAGGGATCTAAGGCACTCAATTAAGGGTAGTCTTCAAACCTTAAGATCTTCTATCCAATCCTACCAATTCTTCCCATATGTCCATCTTCTTGTAAATTTTCAATTAGGGCTTGATTCTTGCTTGTTGTCAGATCTAGGATGGAAGAGGAAGATGCTGATTGTTGAGAAGACATTGGAATAAGAAACTTCCTAAGATAATCACAAAGTTAAGAGATTGTTGCGTTTAACTTTCCCTTCTCCTATCTATCTTTTTTCAACTTTTATTTCACCTATTAGTGGGGAAAAATCCCACATCTAAACCATTGCTTTGTGCCTGGGAGGCCCAACATCTATCCTAGTCACTGTGAAGTCAGAAGCAATCAAGTGAGATAGCTTGTCTATGGATTCAGTTTGGGATATTTCCATAAGAACGTGCCCGGTCTCCTGATCTTTCCCCAGAGTAGCCAAAACTGATGATTTCCTCATATTTTGAGTAGGAGGATTGTTTAAAATCTAATAAATCATATTTTGAGGGGGATTATTTCCTTCTACCATATTCCTTTTCTTCTCAATAGACTGCACTAACTAGGAAGGAGTAGATAAAACCTTCGAGGCAGACTTGAGGCTTTCCAAATCAAATAATTTCTTTACAACATGAGGAGTATCCCCTTGAGAAGACATGAATGGGAATTTGAGAGCTTTAGAAGAAGAAGGAATAGAAGAAGCTAGAAATTGGAGTACTAGTGAATCCACTAAGGGATCTTCTTGTTTCTCCTCTTGTTGCAGCCCTGAAGCTTCCTACTGCATATTGTAAATTTCTCCCTGTGGAATATCTCCTTTCTCTAAGGTTTCTTTTTCTTTAGTTTCTTCTTCCTCCATTAGATTTATAAATGGAAGGGATCCTTATCCACAGGCAGACCTAGGCTCTAACTCTTTCTCTGGAGGTTTTTTGTCTCCTCCGCTAGGTTGGGAATATGTAGATGCTAATATGCCTATTGGGATAGTAACACCAGGTGCATAAGACTGACTCTGCATTGGATTTGGTGGCTTTTTTGTAGAGCTTCCTTTTCTCTTCCTAGTTTGTTTCCACTCAACCCACTCCCAAGTTATTTTCATTATTAAAGACATGCAAACATCAAGGTCATCAATTTATGCGGTATTCCAATTAATAGGTGCTATCAGGGTTCCTTTAATCTTGTTCTAGTATCATGGGGAGAGTAGACCAGACTCGTCATCCAAATTTAAATTCACTTTGTAGAGTTTTATTTGGTCTATGGTGAGCCATAGCCAAGACCTTTCTATTATTTAAGAATCATCTACATAATTTGTCAAAAAATATTTTATCACTGGTGGATGATGGAAAGATAACCCTAACTGTAGATTATCTTTGACAAAGTTGCTCAGATCATATTGAGTCCAGAGAACCTTGTATTTTTGGAAGGGATATCGAGCTGTTTCAACTTTGACTTTGTTTATAGAATTTAAACTAGAAGAGAATGAATATGCCCCTATCAAAATAGGAAAACAAATTTTGGCTTTGTGCCTCCCGTCGCACCTTTTATTTACTTCAAGTACTTGCTGACACAACTCGATCAAAACCATCTTGTCGTCAGGATATTTGGGTAGGTTGTTGGGGAAATCATCAAATGCGTCAATTTAGAAATATGTAAAGGTGGGAAATTGGGTGAAATAGCTTCCATACTTGGAAATTACCCCAATCACTTCTGGAGATAATCTCCACTCAGGACACCCTTGTAGTTCACGAGTCAATTTCATGGTAAATGCATCATTTACCCTCTTGAACTCAACATAATTTTGTACAGCTACAAGCATGGATAAAAATCATATGTTTGCAGATTCTCATCAAAATCTTCAACATGATCTAGATCAGGCCAATGTTGTGTGTATGCTAGGGCATAAATAATGTAAGAAAACATGAAAAGGAGTCATGAAACTTAGCCTCAGTTATTATAGTCTTCAGTCTATCACTAAAGAGATCAACCCAATATATGTACCTTTCCTCAACACACATAGTTTGCACTAAAAAGAAGACCCATTCCTCTAAATTGAGAGCTCCCTCACTGCCTCTTGTTCTATGCAAAAAGATCAGCATGTCAGTGATTTCCCTCTTCAAATTCATACTATAAATAGTCTTGGGAAGCTTCAACTTTCTATGAATCTCTTGCTCAAACCATTCTCTCTACATTATGGCTGTCCACTTTATTTTTCTTTCATTAAAAAATAAAGTTGAATGACCGAAGTCCCAATTTGTGTATTCTTCCCTCGCAGGTAGGTAGAATAAATTCTGGATAGTGGTTCTATCTAAAGTGATGTGTACATCTTCATTGGCTATTTTGATCAAGCTGGTGTCTGGACCAAAATGGGAAATGAATTCCCTGATTAGCTCTAGAGATTGAATAGTGATAGGAAATCTGGTTTCTTCCATGAGTCCACTCTTAACCAATTTTTTTATGATTGGATGTCTAGGTTCTAGGTGAATTCTCCCTTAAAGATCTCCCAATTTGAAGTGACTTAATTTCGTATCACACATTTATTTCCATTCACTCTTGATGCCATTGAGGTGATCATACCCATGATATTTGAGAGCCATTCTGTGTCTCTGCAGGGCACAAAAAATTTCTATTTCTCAAAGGAGAATGACACATAAAAACAAAAATACCTTCTCCACTTGTTAATGCAATGAAGTTTTGTTTTAGATTCTTCAACAAGATATCATGCGATCGAGGTAAATATGAGAAGATTATGGTGCATTGATGGCATTAAATGCATTAAGTATTGAAAAAGATGTCTCTATAAGTAAGTCATGTAGTGCATTTATTATTTTGATGCATGGTGGGCTGCTTACGTCAGTCAGAATTTTTAAAAATGAGCATTATAGAATACCCGCAATCACTGTGTGGAATTTTAGAAAAAGCACCCTAGCAAAAATAATTTTGATTCTTCTTCTTTTTGTTAGGCAAAGATTCATACCTCGCTTTATTTACTTTGGTGAAGTAGCAATAAAAATGAAATTCCAAAAATGGGCTATTACTTTGCAAATGTCAGGAATTACCCTTCATGAGGTCCTATTTTTGGAATTTTGGAAATCTTACCAATGTACTCCTCTTTCCAACCCCTTTAGTACAATTATCACCAATTTTACGAAGAGAGACATTTAGTGCTTTTATCTTTAATTTTTGGAGATTTGGAAGGTGCCTTCCTTAGTTACTATTCCCAAAAGCTTTAGCAATAGAAGCTCCTTATTCCCGAAACTCCATGCTTATCCTTACCTTTCGGGAACTTGAATCTTGAATGTTATTCATTGGATATTGATGTGAGTTAGTACAAAGGGAAAAGGGTCTGGAAAACATGGAGACATTAATTCCCGAAATCTGAATTAAGGATAAGGTTTTAATTTTTTGGTAGGATGGTAATTTTTTAAACATCGAGAAGACTTATTTTCTTAAGGTAAATTCAAGTATTCATAATATTCCAATTTGAAAGCCAATTTTACAATGGGACTAATTTTACGGTTGACTCTGACTGGGGACAAGGACCATGAGGGAGTTAGAAGGGACTTAACATCTCTAGTTTTGTAGGACAAAGGATCGAGCAACACAAAATAGGGAAACATAACATCAAACAGAAAATAATGCCGAACTATTATGGTACACTTACAAGGGCTACTTTTTCTATAGTTCAAGTACAACTTTAGATCTTTCCCATTATAAGACAAAGGTAAGATCATGCCATCTGGACAAGATAAATTTAATGAATTTGTTCCAAATTCTTGATGAAATCTAAAAGGACTTTTCCATAGGGAGTCAAATTTAGCATGCATACCTTTTGGTTTTCTTCTCTTGTCCTAGAGTAGGACCAAATCTCCCTCCATGAATTTTTGAGGCCAGCCCTTTTTTCAAAAAGGCTTTTAACCCTCTGTTGATGTTGAGTTATCTTATTGACCATGCCTTCTCTTTCTTCTTTGAATTATGTCAAATACAAGATTCTCTTTTTGAGTGCATCCCAAAATATGACCTCTTCTACAACTATCTGCAATTAGCACACTACCAGTTCTAGGAGTAGCGAAAGACTAGCTTTGACACCATATACTAGATTGAATGGGGATATTTTGATAGTGCGCTTTGGAGTGATTCTTTCTTCCCATAGAGCTTCATACATTTTTTTATGTCAATTTCTCTGATTTTGTGAAACTAGCTTCCTGATGATGTTCACCAAGTTTTTGTTGCTTGATTCAACTTGACCGTTGCCTTGAGGATAATAGTCCGAAGAGTGCACCAAACAAATCCCATGATAGTAGTATAATTGTGTGATTTTTGATGAAGATAAATAAGTGGAACTGTCCATAACTAGTTTTACTGGTACACTAAAGCACACCAAAATATTTTCTTTCAGGAAGTTGCAAACGACTTCAGAAGTGGTCTTCTTGACGCTTTAGGTTTGAACCATTTGGTAAAGTAGTATGTTGCAGTCAGTATATACATATGATTCCCGCTTGGATGAGGGTTTATGAGACCAATAAAATCTAGTCCCCACTGCTAAAATTATTTTCAATTATCATAGGTCTCAACAATAGGGCAGCTAGTTGGGGCATACCCACAAATATCTTATACTTTTCACATTTTGAGACCCAAAAAGGCATCTTTGAACATCCCTCACCAATAGTAACATTGTTTGAGTATTTTGAAAGCTATAACAGTGGAAGATAAAAGACCACCACAAGCTTCTTCATGCAAAGATTTCAAATATTTTCCTGTTACTACTTATCTATGCATCGCAATAAGGTCCCATTGATAGATCACTTGTAAAGCTTATCATCCCAAATGACATACTTTTTAGCCTTTATTTTTAGATTTCTCTTTTTCTTAGGGGAGAAAAATTCTAGGAATTTACCATAAGTTAGGAAATAAGTAATTTCTGAGAACTAGAGATCTTGCAGACTTACCATCAACACCTTAGGAAGATCTTCTTGATGTTTGGGCTTATTTTCAACTGTCATTTTGTAGAGACCTTTGATGGAAATGAGTTGAGTAATTAAGAGGGGGGGGGGGGGGGGGGGGGGGGGGNGTGGGGGTGAATCAGTTACCACAAAAAATACAAGTCCTGTGATATATTAAATTTTTTTATCATTGTGTCTCGGTTAACATAGATATTCTATTGTCACTCAGTTAACATAGCAAATCTTAAGATATTAACTGCGATTATCCTTTAGTAATTAATTACAAAAACATAAACCATAAAGAAAATGAAATGTAAACAAATAAAACCAAGATTTAACGTGGAAACCCAATATGGGGAAAACCACCAATTGCAACTAGTCACTATTTTTCACTCTTCTGAAGTGAGCCATGTTAGGAGCCAACCCTATTAAAGGTTACAATAACACACTGTTAGGTGTGACCTTGTAAGAGGATTTTATCACCCTATAAGGAGTGGCCTTGTTAGAGGTCTTCAAATACTTCAATGTAGAAATGTCACCTTGTTAGAGGATTTAAAAAAGACTATTTAGTCTACTCTATTAAGAAATTTAGATCATTGCAACAATTGTTAGAGAGTAACAATGGATTGACCTATTTTGATAAGAAACTATCCTTATTGATTCAGATCTCTGCTCTAGCTTTTATTACTTAATCCTTACTGATCGGATATTTTTTTGCAATTTTGTATGTTCTATCCTCAATTAGAATCCCATCTTATTTTGGCTTCACTCTTCATATCATAAATTCCACATATTCTTTCTTCTTTCTACTACACTCATTCAATCCTGTATACTCAGAAAATGGAAGCACTTCCATTGTAGACTGGTTTAGCCTTCCGAGTAAGTTGTTTTGGGGTCATGAAAAGAACCTTGAATGGGTTCCTAATTTAGACCTAGCTTTCCCCATGTTCTGCCCCAATTCTCCACCTTTCTCTAGCCAATTTCTTTCATTGTGGACTGCAAATCTGAGATCTTTGACCTCAGGGTTAGAGTCAAAATCTTGGTTCTATGTTGACCTCGACCTTGACCTAGGTCAAGGTTGACCTCACCCCTGACCTAGGTCAAGGTTGACCTTGACCTTGACCCAAGGTCCATATTTCAGGGTCCCATAGTTTCTGGATGTCGGTCTTTGAAAAAGTTTAATTCCCGCTTCCAGGTCGGCTGTTTCGGGTTCCGAAGTGATGATTCCTAAATCATATTTAACATAGGTCCTCTCCTAGGGTTAAAGGTCTTTAATGAGAATTTAATTCTCCTATGTTGGTCTCCTTAGAAGATTGTGCCCTAATTTCATATAAAAGGAAGCCTTTCTCTCTCATTTTTTCTAAGCATGATTAACCATCAACTAGGTGATACTAGGCATCTTTGAGCAATTGAGAAGCATCATCAAGTGAAGATTCAAGCAAGCAATCAAGTAAGATTTGAAGCAAGGATCCATCCATCATCAAGCATTCAAGCATCCATTCATCAAAGAGATCCATGGGAGGCCATTGAAGGATTCAAGCTACATAGTGCCCTTTTTGGTGATCTCTCCATCCATCTTCTTCCAAGCCTCTTCATAA
>MU227943.1:49846-78297 GCA_018584345.1 Thuja plicata | reverse complement strand
TATATATATATATATATATATATATGCATTGTTTAAAACTGCATCTTCATATGCATAATCTAATCTTTTGACAACATTGAATCTTTCTCATCTTTCTGTATATCAGTATCAATAGTGAATTGAAATCTATAACAACATGTATGCACCCTGTAGCAACTATTATATACTGCATTTCATATGCACACAACTCACATTGATATCACTATAGTTCAGTAAATTTCTTGCACATCAATGCTGAAATCTACATTTGAACATTTCTTTCTTTTTTGCACATTGAACATCTAGCATTATTTTCATTCTTTAACAATGCATATTATGAATTTTGAGCACGGGCTCGTGACACTCACTGCATCCTTCAAATACAACATAGGATTTCATAAAGATTTTTTTTGATGTTATTATTCTGTTAATGTAAATACATACCTTTCTATTACATTGATATCATCACTAAATATGCAGTTCAGGGAGTTTGACTGATGTATGGTGCTTTTTTAGTGAACTATGTATTGCTTAGATCCAATTGGATCTAACAATATTTTCCATGATGTTGATGCAAGAAATAGGAACAACAGAAGACCTAGGATGGAGGATAGACAAAGACAAGACCAAGAGAACCAAGACATGAAGACTTCAGATGATGCAGATGACCAACTCCAGAGACTAGAAGACTTCTTAAAGGCAATACATAGATCCCTAAACTTCATCATGCTTCCCTCTCACTTTCTTTTCTACATATGTAATATTTTTACAGTATGAAAGATGTAACCTTGAAGGAACACTTGCTTACTACATTTAGTTTTGAATGCACAATGTAATGATCATTTATGAATTTGAAATTGTGAATCTGATCAATACTTAGAGTACAAATGAAACATGGTAATATGAATGTAATGGAAATGTATGCATCTACTGGCTGAACAGTAATGTTGAAAAGATGTCTCTTTATGCAGATTTTCTTACTGTTTTCTGATGTCCCACATGTGAAAAATTTGGGTAACAATTCTGGCGACCTCTGATGGATGTTTTCCTACTTGACATTAGGACCAGTAGCCTAAAATAGTGCATTGGGCATTGAGTCTATTTATCTCCTACAGAAACCTTAAACCTAGTCTTTGAATATAAGAAAACCATTTCCCAATGATTGCGTGTATGTTTATGATTTGTGGTAGTGAAGAAAAACTTCATTACCACAAATTGTAGATTTATTCTTGATCATTGAGGAATGATTTCCTTGTATTTGCAGATTTGGACAACAACCTTGGAAGACCTTGCAAACTTGAAGACTTATTGAAAATTGGGGAAACTAAAACTAAAACTGACCTAATTGTGCTTGACATCACTTATGGAAAATTGGAAAACTAACCTACTTTAACCAGCTTGAAGCCTGGTTAAACAAAACCATTCAATGATTGTGAAAAATAACTTCCCATCCTTTTAAGCTCACAATAATCCATATGCTTTTGGAAAGCTATCATGAGATGAACATAGGAGATATATATAGTCATTTGATTAACAAGGATCTAATTGGTATGAATCTTACTTACTTGATCCAGCTAACTGTAAACCACACCATTCTGAAGAGAATCAACAATTAGCAACATTTGATGAAGAACCAAAAGAGGTTTACTTGCTTGATTAATTGGGACAACAAGCTGATTTGATTTGTTTTTAGCTACATCTTTTGATAGGATATCATGAAGAGATGCTGACACAACTTGTTCTTCTTTGCTACTATCCATCTTGGCCAAATGCTTGATAGGACAGCCATGAGAGATAATGAATCTGCAGCCTTCCTTGATATCCTCAGGTTCTTGAGAAATTACTTCAGTCTGATTGATTTGCTCATCATTATGCTGGCTGGAAATAATCTCCTCCTATAGCTTATAGGTGCTTTCTGGAAGTGCAGGCTTGACATCAAGATGAAAGAAAAATTGCTCCATCTCGTCCCAAAATTGATCTTCTCCTTCTTCGTCCTTTTTTTTTGTAGGAGAAGTATACTCTTATTAACACCATTATCCTGATTTGCTACAATCTTCTGTCTTTTTTTGTTCAAAAAGATTATTCTTTAAATCAGTAACCTCCTGTTGAATGGTCTCCTTCTCTTCCTCAAGATGAAAAAACTTATCAATCTGAAGTTGAAAATCTCTCTTGTATGTATCAGCTATAGAAGTCAGGAATCCTATATTTTTTTTGAGTTCCAGTAGCTCTTTATCATGAAACTCTTTCTGAAATATTAATTCTTTTTCTTTTTCTAACTGAAATTCATGACCACGATTAAACATGGCAACTATCAGCTTTTCATAAGCATCCTTCTAAGGTTGCAATTCTCCTTGATGAACCTTCTTTTGAGCTTCCAACCCTGCTAAAATCTTGGATTCATTTGTCTTGTATTGCTCAGAAAGATACCTTCGATAACCTTGATCTTGCAGAGCCAATGCTAGTTGTTTTTGAATATGGGCTTGACTAGCATGCTCCTCTAGCTGCCTGTCCAGCTCTTGTTGAAATCCAAATTCTTGTTTCCTTTTATTATCCTCAATCTGCATAAGCATATTCTGCAACATACTTGCAGTATCTCTATTTTGTGAAACATTATTATTTGCAGAATGATGAAAATCATATTGGGATTCATGACCTTGATAAGACTGAAAATGATTCTCTTGAACAAAATTTTCTTGAAATGATGGAAAACTTGAAAACTGACCATCTGGGTAAGCATATCCTCCTTGAAAACTTGACATATGTATTCATATGAAAGACTGGAAATTATAATATGAAACAACTTGAAACATACCAGCTTATCTCCTTTTGAAACAATAAACTTTCCTTCACGGATCCACCAGATATACAAAATGTGACCTCTTTAAGGTCTGAATCTTGCTAATAGCATACCAGAATCAACAAGTGATGTAATGCAATTTGACCCATTCATTGAAGAATGTGTCCCACCGGGTGTGCCAAAAATTGTTGAGGTTTAGAAGGAGTCTCCGAATTCTAGGCTGGTTCCTATTTGGTATGGAATATCACCTCCTGATTAATAACTTAATGGGAAAAGGGAAGAAGGATCTAAAACTAAATGGGAAATGGGGTGATACACCAAAACTTACTCTAGATCTATCAAGATTTTCAAAACCAGCATCCCCAACTACAAAATCACTGAGCTACATTTATCATTCTCTACTCAACATAAAGGTTGACTAGAATTCACTATTAGGGTTCATACCACAAAAATTAAAAACTGATAATAAACTTACATATTCTTCAAAAGCCTAATTTTTGATAACATAGGAAAGGAATAAAAAACAATTCACTTTACTATATCACATAAAATATGTAACACTTAATGCAGAAAAGAAGAATAGGATTGGATCCAATACTCATAAATTGATGTAATCAGAAAGCCTGCTCTTATTTCCTTTAAAAACCTAAAAAATGTGGTTACAAAATGGGCTCCAAAAACATCTAGGAACAAGAAGTTCACTATATGCTCTATCTCTAGAATCTGCAACCCAATGGATACAAAATGCATTAAAAAGGTCTACAGGAACAAATAGTTCACTGAAAGCACCTCCTCTCTAAATTTTGCCCCCTTTATATGAAGAAAAAGCCTAACTATATAGCCCATACGGCTCAATCTTGAAAATGACATCTCCCTCCAAAAATTCCCTCTCAAACAGGAAGATAACCTAAAATTAGAGGCCTAAATGATACCTTCAAATTATGCCCCCATCAAGCTCCTCAAAAATAACACATCCCTAAATATAAGGCATGGTTAGTGCCTAAAATCTAGCCCCTAAAGGCCCATTTCAAAAATGAGATACCTCTCCAATAATGCTCCCCTAATGTTGATATTTTGAATTACATCTTTATAATACATATCAACCTATATTAAAGAATATATTTAAAATATTTAAAATATATCAAAGAAATATATTTAAAATATCTAAACTATACCCTAAAATAACCTAAGATACAAAATCCAACCTAAATCCCTAACATAACATAGGGAAATAACCCTAAACCAAGCATGAGTCATATTTTATCAAAACCAACGTCGTATCCATCGGCTAAGTAGCTGATGTGGCATTTGGAATTATGGCTATTCACTCCTCTTCGTACTTCAATGGAATTCAAAATATATCTCATTTTGACATAGGCATTTCATTTCTTCATTCTGCAGTCTGAAAGGAAAATAAGGGTTTTCAAAACCCTATAAGTTTGTGCCGCCATGTCTACAACCTTCCACCATTTTCTTGGCTCCCTTTGTGTCGATGCTCAAGCTGGAGTTCACCATAGTTATAAACTAGAGTTACTATGCCGTAATGTATCCTTTCTTTGGAAATTAGTGAGTAATGAAGGTGGTTTTACTGTTGAACTCAGACTCTTGTTTACTTGCTGGAGTAGTTGGTAACTTGGAGTTCAACTACCATGAAACATGGCATTTTTGTCTTTACACAAACTCGGCCTCCACACTGAAGTCTCCACCCGCGAGTTTCAACTGCTCTTGAATCTATTGAACTCAGCCTATGCTAGGATTGCACCTTACTCAACTCGCCCACATCTAAGTTTGTAACTTTCAGATAAGTTACCTTTTACTTCTAGCTTTGCATTTACTTTCTATATCCTTTTGAAAATATCATTGCATAGTCTAGTTTTTCTTGGAAGTCTCTAGTTACAGCTCTTAACCCCACCATACTTATTACAATGTTAATTTGAGATTTCTCTTAGCTTTTTAACTGTGTGATTTCGGTTAAACATGTTGTTACAACTGATTCTGTATCTGGGTGCTCACTTTTTATGCTGTCATCTCCCTTAGTATGATGTAGATGATTCTTTTAAACAACCATATGAGTTTTCTGCTCTTAGAATTAATAGATGGACTCCACTTTTTGTCGGCTCCACTCACTATCTACCTTAGGGTTTTTAAATTCCATGAATAATGGCACTGTGCATGTGTTTTTTCAAGAAATCAGGCTCGTTCTTGGACTCGGCCTCCACTGCTTCACATCTCATAGATAAGTTATTTCTTTCTTTGGCTGAACATGCTGTTTAGATAGATTTGGTTTATATTACATAACCCTTGCAATATCACTAGAGTTTTTATTGTTCTTTGTTGTCACTCCCACAATGCTTTCTCTACTGTGAATGTTTAAAAGCTATCTATCTTATTTTCAACATGCCTTAATACCCACTGTCAGAGAGAAAAGACCCAAACTATTAATGCATTTTTTGTAAAATACCACCCATGGGGTACAAGCACAGGCTCGTGATTCCCATGGGAAACCTTTATAACATGAAGTTCAAAACATAAAAATATACATTCACTGCATTCTGAACCTTCTTGACTCCATCCCATTGCTGTAATTTCAACAAACCAGAATAGCACTACTTGCTAAGTACCCCGCATAGACATCACCTCAAATTTACATCAAGCACATAGATACTGTTACTTATTTCACTCTTATGAATATATGCATAAAAAGTAATTCATGCTTGACAGTATATGCACATTGTCTTTTCATTATTTTTAGAAATAGATGCTACTGCATTGTTTTCCTTATCTCTACCAAAGGCATTATGTACTGTGAAAGCATTGTATCCTCTTCTTATGAGCTGTATTCTCCCCTATATATGCATATTGTCCTTTTTGCAAAAAAGGTAGATCACAGTGACATGTATCTTACATACTTAAAATAGTACCATCATTTGATTTTATATATATATGCATTGTTTAAAACTGCATCTTCATATGCATAATCTAATCTTTTGACAACAATGAATCTTTCTCATCTTTCTGTATATTAGTATCAATAGTGTTGAAATCTATAACAACATGTATGCATCATGTAGCAACTGTTATATACTTCATTTCACATTCACACAACTCACATTGATATCACTATAGTTCAGTAAATTTCTTGCACATCAATGCTGAAATCTGCATTTGAACATTTCTTTCTTTCTTCACATTGAACATCTAGCATTCTTTTCATTCTTTAATAATGCATTGTGAAGTTTGAGCACAGGCTCGTGACACTCACTGCATCCTTCAAATGCAACATAGGATTACATAAAGATATGTTTTTTTGATGTTATTATTCTATTAATGTAAATGCATACCTTTCTATTACATTGATATCATCAGTAAATATGCAGTTCAGGGAGTTTGACTGATGTATGGTGCTTTTTTAGTGAACTATGTATTTCTTAGATCCAATTGGATCTAACAATATTTTCCATGATGATGATGTAGGAAATAGGAACAACAGAAGACCTAGGATGGAGGACAGACATAGACAAGACCAAGACAACCAAGACATGAAGACTTCAGATGATGTTGATGACCAACTCCAGAGACTAGAAGACCTCTTAAAGGCAATACATATATCCCTAAAATTCATCATGCTTCCCTCTTACTTTCTTTTCTGCATATGTAATCTTTTGACAGTATGAAAGATGTAACCTTGAAGGAACACTTGCTTACTACATTCAGTTTTGAATGCACAATGTAATGATCATTTATGAATTTCAAATTGTGAAATTGATCAATACTTAGAGTACAAATGAAACATGATAATATGAATGTAATGAAAATGTATGCATCTACTGGCTGAACAATAATGTTGAAAAGATGTCTCTTTATGCAAATTTTCTTACTATTTTCTGATATCCTGCATGTGAAAAATTTGGGTAACAATACCCAATCCCAATGATTAACATACATCACTATGCATTTAAATTGAGTTTAATTAAGAAACAATAACTGATCCATTATACATATTTAAGTCCTAATTCCTTAATTCTCTCCTAATGAATGTATACATGTGTGTGTATACACACATAAAAATCTATGTATATATATATATGTATATATATATGTATGTATATATACATATATACATATGTATATGTTTATACATGCGTGCACGTGCGCACACACATGAGTTCTTTATTCTTAATAAAATTAAGATATAATATTTTGCAAATCCACAATTAAAATCATAGATGCTTGCTATCAATATTACATGATATGTATTCCTTTGTGATCTTCTTCTATTTGAAGAGTACAATTGTAAATAATAATCCCAATCTTTCGATATTATAAAATAACAATATAAAAGGGTATTGACATATAGATATTTTATGACATGCTAGCTTGTCATTATCCCTTGTTTTCCCACATATACATATGGAACTATTTCCTTTTAGATCTGATGAACACTAAATATAATCATCAGTAATCCCCAATTTGATTTCTAATCTCTTCCTTTACTACTTAATGGAATCATTGACGTGCCGTAAAAATACCCTTCAATATGGGAAGAATAGTCATGCTTTATCACTTGTATGGATTTTTCTTCAAGAACCACATATTTTACTTACTCCTTTTGATCGCTCATGACCACTACTTATTTTCCACAATTTAATATCTTTTAAATTTAGATTGATTATCTTTCATGTAGGAAACGATACTATTATGTTGGCTCCCGTATTGTCTTCCCTATCCATTAAAGTGATTGTTGACGTGTATTTTTCTAATTGTTGCTTCTTACTTGTGTAAGTGATTAGTCTCTCACCCAATAAGAACATACCACCACTTGTACTTTTCCTACCCAATGCACATCGGTATATGCACAAAGTGTAAAATCATTCTCCTTACTGAACCACAAGACATAGTCAAATGTTCCCTTCAAGTATCTAAATATTATTTTAACATCAACACCATGTGATTCCTTCGCTTCTACTTGAAATCTTTACACAATACAAACAACATTCATTATATCAGGTCTAGTATGAGATAAGTATAATAATCCACTGACCATAGATCTGTATCTTGTTTAATTTGCACAAGGGTATTCATCATCTTTTGTCAATTTACAACTAGTAACTATAGGAGTTCCAACTAGTTTTAAATATTCCATAACAAACCTTTTCAATAACACTCTAACATACTTGGACTGTGTAATGAAAATTCCCTTATCCAACTGTGTAACTTGCAATCCTAGAAATAATTTCATTTCACCTATCATAGACATCTCAAATTCTTTTTGCATTTTATTAGAAAATCCTTTACTCAATTTATCTCCACCACAAAATATGATATCATCAACAAAAAATTCAGCAATCGAGATATTATCATTAACTACTTTGAAGTACAAATTACTGTCACTTGTACCTTTACTAAATCCAATCTTTGTTAAGTGCTTGTCCAATCTGGCATACTCTACGAGATTTCTTGAATCCATACAATGCTTTCTACAATTTACAAACCATATCTCCTTCATTGGTTTGTGGAAATCCACTAGGTTGTTCAATGTAAACATATTCTTCTAACTCACCATTCAAGAATACAGACTTAATATCCATCGTACAAACTTTGAAGTTTTTGTAAGTTGTATATGCAAGAAGTAATCTAATAGCTTCAAATTGTATTTACAGGCGAAAATGTCTCTTGAAAATTAATACCTTCCATCTATGAATACTCGTTGCATACTAGTCTAACTTTGTTCTGAACCACTTTTCCATATTCATTCAACTTGTTTTTGAATACCCACTTAGTTATGATCACATTCTTGTTCATAGGGTTGGGAACAAGAGTAAAAGATTCCCTGGGGAGATTGACCTATATAAAATTGAACATGAATAAACCTTGATCATGATCATTTCATCATCAAGTGATTTCATATGTGTATCAATTGTTAACAATATATAGTTAACAACTTACCAGTGGACAATAATCATGTCCCCCTTTAATGTGACCATGGTCCCAACAATGTCTCTTAGTTTTTTTGAGTAGCAGTCTTCTACAGTTTAAGCCCTTACAATTTTTGCAAGGAAAATAACATTTTCCATCACCTTTTCTTTTCAAGTTAGACCATAGTTCTCTAGCGATCGTTTGATCCCTATTTTGTTCTTCAGTTATATTACTTGACATGATCCTTCTTCACAGGAAGAAAAAATTGGGGTTTGGAAACTTCGGTCTATAACCTTCAAAAACTAAGAAAAATGATGCTGAAAGTACACAAATCTTCTTAGACCTAGTTATATATAAATATTGAAAAGTTAGTTATGAAATGATGTTTTACTGTAGTATAGGTTCTGCAATGTTTTACAGGGTAAATACAATGTATTTAGGAATTTCAAGCAATGAGAACTTACTAATTAAGATAAAAAAGTACAAGATATCCTCAAAATTCCAAGAGGCGAGAATGACATTTAGAGTACCTACTAATTTAAATTATGCCTCTCGATGATCATCTACAATAACATATCCATGTTCTTTTTGTAGTTTGAATGATTCATTGACTTCCACAGATTCAACCTACATGATACGTAAAACCATTTATCACAAGGTATAATTCAACTACGATTCCTAAGAAAGTGAGAAAATGCTTCACTTTGTTTCAAGAATAGTTTAATATTCTCTACTAAATAGGGCCAACTGCATAAGGGGTCATAAGGAGTCCTAGGACACAACATTTGAGAAAGATTATAGGAATCATGGTCAAAAATTCATGCATACACAACATAATTGATTTGTATAGCCAAATGATGTAAATCAACCTTATCTTCCCCAATCATAGATAGATACATTGGGGTCCAAAACCATCTTTAAGGGGTCAAAAACTTAAAGATGGTTTTGGACCCTGCTGTTTCTATCGTGAATTGGAGGGATAAGGTTGATTCGCATAATTTGGGTATACAAATCAATTATGTTGTATTTACAATGATGCCTACAATGTTTCTCAGATATTGTGACTAAAAGTCTTCCTAGGAATGCACACATTTTTATGGTAGGATAGAGAATATATGATCCCATGTATCTATATTTATAAAATGATGTAGAAAGTACACAAATCTTAGTAGACATAGTTATATATAGATATTGAAAAGTTAGTTATGAAAATATGTTTTATTATTGTTGATATTTTATTGCATTCTCGGAAATAAGATCTTGTATAAATTGTGATCATCCTCCCTAACTAAGAGGGAGTGTTAATATTGTAGCTTCGGTCATACGATACACATATGCATGTGTGTGTTAGTAATAGTATCCAGCATAATGTATAGTATATTTGGAAAAAATTAGTGATATGTATGTATAAGTATATATGTACATACATACATACATACATACATACATACATAATCACTTGAGGAATTGATGAAGTCACAAAAGCACATATCTAACATGTGTTTTCACTCCAAAAAAGATAACTCTCGAAGACAATAATTTAAATTTTATTAATAGAAAGATGCTGCTACAACCATGTTAGTGGAGTTTTATTACTTACAATATAGCTCTCTTACTTTTTTGTTTATTTTTTTTTTGTTCATTCTACTAGGTAAAACAAAAAAATGGTTGCTTCCATGTAAACATTACTTTCAAATCAAAAACTTCCTACTCATGTTAGTTTTTAAAATCCCAAAGACATAACCATTGAGTGGACAACTGACGCTATATACAGAAGCATAACTAATGTATATTATATTTGGAAAAAAATTAGTGATATGTATGTATAGGTATATATGTACATAAATATATCTACATACATACATATAGATATGTGTACATATATTTATTCTAAGGATGGCTCAATGCTATAAACTATGCTGAGTATTATTATTCACGCATACATTCATATATCTACTATATGACCTTATTATATGAATCCAATAAATTATAAGATGACTAATTTAAAATTTATATAGATATATATAATAATAATAATAATAATAATCAATTATTGTTATCAACTTTCATTATAATATGAATAGAAAATAATATTTAGGAAGTGCCTCTACAAGTTGGGTAAGTGGATCCCATTTACTGTACTTGCAGAGTTCGTATGGCATGTGTTAGTGACATCACATGTCCTTGGTTTTTGCTTGGTTTTTAATTTTCTTTGATTGTTTTTTCCCATTTGCCTCACTTTTCTTTTATTTCTTTGTTTCCCTTGTGTTTTCCTTCGTTCATATGTTGGTGCCAGTTAAGGCCAAACATTTGAGACCTCCGATGTGATTGATTTCCCTTACATGGAGTGTGTGAAGGGTGTTGGAAATAATGAAAATATGGGGAGGGATATTAATGATAACAATAACAATAGTATTAATACCCAATCTCCACAAGTTTTTAGCATATTCCTCAAAGATATTCTAGCAGATAGTTATGGTTCTAAGTACCCAGAAACAACGAGTTTCAATGGAAGGATTTTCTGAGACACTACATTCAGAGCCAACGGAAGTGTGCATACAAGAATCGATGGATGTGGAGCGGGAAATGGTGGCTTCATAAAAATGTAGACCCTAGAGGGGAAGAAAAGGGTAAGCTCCCTTGTCTTGGGTTGAAAACATTTTCATTAACCCCAAATGAAGACATGGTAAGAGAAATCAAAACACAAAAAATAGATTAAAAAATTTTTCTATTTTCTTTTTTTGCATGCATAACAAATTCTTGCTGGCTAGGAAATTTATTGACGATTGGTTTAACAATATCTAGGGCAAAAAACTTGGTCTTTATGTCAATTTCAGTAGAGTGGTACAGAAAGGATTGTTTGTAATATTTCTTAAGATTAATAATATGTAAGAAATAATTCTCAAAAAAGGTTTCTGGAATGTGGGATAGTCTCTGTTTAGGGATTTTCCTTGGTTCCCTAATGGAAACATTGACATTGTAATTGCAAAATATTTTCCTCAGCGGGTTGAAATAAAAAATGTCCACCCAGAATTATGACCTTTCATTCCAAAATTTTTGAAGCCTTTGGGGTTGGTCCTGCAAGTCGAGGACTCCACAGTAGACTACTTTTAAATGCTTCAACCAAACCTATCTACAATTTGTTGAAAGATAACACTTCCATTTTTGAGAATATTAATCATAGTTGGGGTTTTAATTGGTCGGTCTCTAGGTGACACCATGTGTTTGATATGTTTTGGCCTCCATAATTTGTTCTTTATTTCTTGGTACGTTATATATACATATATATATACATATATATGTACATACATATATATACATATATATGTACATACATATATATATATATATATATGTATGTATATATATACACACACACACACACATATATATATATATATACCTATATACACACACACACATATATATATGTGTGTGTATATATGTATATATATATATTTATATATATATGTGTATATACATACATACATACATACATACATACATACATACATACATATATATATATATATATATATCTGTGTGTGTGTAAGTATATACATATATACAAATATACACACACACACATATATGTGTGTGTGTGTATATTTGTATATATGTGTATATATATGTATAGACTCACACACACACACACACACACACACACACACCCTGTTAGATGGAATAGTAGACCTGAGCTATCTTGGCAAGAGGTCTTAGCTAGTTTCGTTTAGCCTTTTGACCTTTCTCTTAATTTGTTTTGGTTTTCTCCCACTGCTAAGATCTTATGGTTTATCTAGATGAGGATAAATGAAGATTTTTTCTAACACAAGAGGAGAGTGCTTACTGAGTTTAATTTTAAACTCACCCATTTTTATATTATGTCTTAGGTCTATGCAGCTCTGGATATCCACAAAGACAAATTCATGATATTCGTGCAGGAAGGAGCCATGATTATTTATAAAGAAGACATACTATCTGGTAAATACTTTGAAAATTATGTAGATGAGATGAACAAGGAAGAACTAGACAACCTGAATAGGTTTATCAAAGAGAAATACATTGATATTGCGAAAGAGAGCCTACTAATCAAAAAGAACTGAGAGGACAAAGAAATGAACTGGGAAGAGGCAAAAAATATCCCAGTGGCTACGGATCTACCTATTGTGGCCTTTGAATGTCACAAGGCCAAATGCAACAATAACATAATAGGACACTGGGATTGGTTTTATAGCAATGTAATCCTCCTTTTTGGAATATATCAAGGTGTAACTATGTATTAGGGTCTTATGGGTGTAATTTTGTAAAGGGAAGGGACTAGTTTATTTGACTGATACTATTGATATCACTATTTTTTAATGATCTTTCACTCCAATTTTATACATAAATTGACTCAACAAATTACAACTTCTTGAACTGCAATCATCACCATTCTTGATGACATCTAGAAACAAATGTTGTAGTAGGTTATTGCAAGTTTTGAGCATGAACTTCTATACATGTTAGGAATAAAATTTTGGGAAGTGTCTTCCAAGGAAATAATTGATTTAAATTTAACTCACTAATGGAATTCCTATCTTAAAACAAGTGTTTCAAACTAACGAAGTTCCTGTCAAAGAGTGCAAGGGCAAGTTTGGTTTTGTCCGCTGCATTTGCTATGGTTTTTTTGTGGTGTGTTTGCTATATTTATTTTGTTGTCATATAGTTTGAAGGAAGAGAAATTCAATTTGTGGGAATAGGATGTAATGTCCCTTTCAAAATTTACCATAGAATTTTCCCACCAAAGTTTTATGATAACTGGATGTGGTTATAACAGATCTGAAGTGAGTATGAGTCTGCTACTCTCATGTCTAATCTAAATGTTGTCCTTTCCAAAGATGATGAGCACTTCTTATAATTGTTGATGGTAATGGATAATTACCTGATTATGATGCCAATTGCTTATTATTGAATTCTTGTCTGATTTTCCACTTCCTCACCACAATAATTTTGTTTATCTGATTTCTTTATGGTTGTTTATGGACCCATTCCTTCATATCCAAAGCCTAAATTCAGAAATAAAGTACATCAAATTTTAGGAGAGAATACTAAAATTAGGGCATTTTATTCATTTATCATGTAGAAGAAAATTGTAGTTGTTCAAAATTTTCCTTCTTGGCATTGAAATGTAATGGGGCTAAATTATTCTGAAATTGATCCTGATTGTGTGTCGAATGTGGATACATCAGGTTTTTTATTTACCTTCAGAATGTCTTTTCCCTGATTTCTTTTCTCCGCATATATATAGGTTTTAGGAAGTCTTTCCACACATTAAATGTGTTTTCAATCCAGAAAATTGAAGATCCTAGATCAAAATCCTATATAAAACTCTAGCACTTTTAAAACCCTAAAGATCTAAAATTTTCATTTTTGTTTGATAAAGCAGGAGCAAGGACAACTATTTCATTTGGTCTTGCATAGTTTATCAAGGAGACCAGACCATAGTAATAGGGGGATCTCTATGGAATATTGAACCCATAGATTTACCATAATAACATGAATGAAATCTAAAAAATCTAAATTTTTTCCATAAATGTTTTAGGCTAAAATAACACTTACATAGAGAAGTCACCTAGACAAGTCACCTAGAAATTACAGGCATATTTGCAACCTTCAAAGTGAAATTATTGACAACCTAGTTTGAGCTATGTACGTCTACATGCATATGACAAAAAGTCAGATCTTCTGCTCCTATTTTGTCTCGTTTGAGCTATAGAAAATGTTGGACCTTCTGCTCCTATTTTTCTCCTGCGTGAACTATAGAAAATGTTAGACCTTCTGCTCCTATTTTCTCCCGTGCGAACTGTGTTTTCATGCTATATCCATGAAAAAATGATTTTATTTTGTCTTTTTTTTTCTAATATTGTTCTAACCCATCGTACTTATAACTGTAATCAAGACATTACCACTGTACGTATGAATTCATTGGGGAAAATTACAAAAAAAAAGACAAATTTAGTAAAAGGGCATCCTCCATCTGAATTTATCATCAGAAAAATCCCCCAAATGTATTAGGGCCTGAAACAGGCTTGTTGACCATCTCTTGTTCATTATCATCCCTTGGAAAGGTTTTCACAACCCTATCCAAGATCTTTCTGTCACAATAAAATCTTAACCCAACATGTAGCATGCCCATGATAGTAGCAATGAGCTCAGCCATGAGCTTAAACCTACACTCATACAAAGAAAAATGACCCATCAACCAATGCTCAAAATGTTTCTGAATAACCATCTTTTCTTTGACCTTATCTTACCCTCTTAGGTAATCCATGAAAGGCATAATATTTCCTTTTGATAACTTCTTCGAGAATTTCAAATTCACAACTCATTTACTGTAATCGTCTGGTTCCTCCCTGCGAAGATCACCTCCCATTCTCTTAGAATTATCAATCACAAAACAACCTCAGATAGATAGCTTTGACATAACAAGAATCACAACTTAATCACAATGAAGAACACCCACAAAGCATGAGAACTAGGATTATATAAATGCACTCTGCCTCCGTAGAAGCACGTTCCCATGCCATAATTAGGGTAAAAGTGACAAGTTTTCATGATCACAATTATTGATGATATTGCCAACTTTTTTCATAGTCCTTTTATATTGCATGATGACAGATATATCTTGGGGCATTATGATTTTCCCTTCTCAAGTAATGAGTTTGTTGCAATTAACACCATAATTCTCTAGCCTATCTGCCGAAGCATTAATTTCATGGTAAGTGTGCTTAGTGATCACACTCTTAAATAAATTGATGATGTCATGAGCTTGTTTAATCATAGAGTTTATAGACCATGACAGTTTATTTGATCCAACAAAACACTTTATTACATTCATTGAATCCCCTTTCAACCATAAATTTTCACATTCAAATCTTTAGTAATAGTAAGAGCTTTCCATTCCTCCATAGCTTCAACAAAATGACTAGATTGCTCATCCAAAGGTCCAGCTATCGCCGCAAGGCAGCATCCAGCCGAATTCTTAACAATTCCTCCGAAACTAGCCTTCCCTGGATTTCCTTTGGAAGCCCCATCAAAGTTAACCTTGATCCATCCAAGTGGTAGGGATAATTAGACAAGCCCTTACCTAGGGTTAGAGTTTTCTGAGGGTGAAGGGATATCTTCCATCTTTGCTCAAAGTTCAGTTGGGCCCTTTGGTTGTTTAATTCAGAGTAATTGAGTGATTCAAAAATCCATCTATTGAGTTTGTAAGCAATGAGACCTTGGGGAGAAGATTTATCTCTAAAAATTCTATTATTTTGTTCCTTCCAGATGTGCCAAAAGATATAAGGAACAAAGAGATTCCAAAGTTCAATGGAGTCTTTATTAGATCTTGGGCACTTCCTCTGAGAAAAGAAATATTCCAGACAGTTTGGGAAAATCTAGCATATATCCCATTTGTACATAAATAGAGCCTAGACTTGGGTGTGTGCACCAAGTTATGGACCAAAAAGGGGGGTAAAAGTGGACACATTTTTTTTGAAATCGGGTAAACTTGATCTTGGAATAGGCGTTTGAGGGTCATGCACTCAAAATAAGAAGATGTGTAAAAAAAAATTGTAGCACTCTGAATATAGTTTCCAAAACACTAATTTGTTTTAAAAAATGATAATATTAAGAGGGTCAAACCTTGCGTGCATGATAACATGTTCCTATTTTTTTGGAAAAACATTACATAGTTGTTTCCATGCGCAGTAAAAAAGGTATAATTATATTTAGTATTTTTTAAATCCCTTTGGTAGGATGATAGGTAAGAGTGAGGTCTAGAAGTTGTGTATTTTTTTGTAATTTTCCGATGAGTATTTTTTTTCTGTGATTTTTTGAAGTGATCGCATCTTGAATATTTGGTATCTGTTTGTGCGCTAGGCATAACTTGCATCAAAATAATTGAAAATGAAATTTTTTTTTAAACAGTGTATAGAATCAAGCGTAGAACAATAATATGTAATTTATTTTTAATTTGATTAAGTATATCAAAAGTTATTAAAAAAATGGTAGACATATGTCTGTGAGGACAATCAAGACACTGGTAAAGAAAATTAAATTTTATTATGCTGATGTTGTCTAAAAATAGAAAACATTATATGGTTAGAAAGCTCAGAAGACATATAAGATTATGGTGAAAATTATAAAGATACCCAGTTAACAAATTACAAACCTGGTGAAGATAAAGTTGAGAATTCATCTTACACGATGAAAAAAAGTCTAAAAGAAAAAAAATGGAGGGAAAATGAGCTTCGAAGCCTTTGGGTCATTTTCCAATGCTCTTCCCAAGACATAACCTGATCAGGTTTCTAAATTTCAAATAACCCGATCAGGTTATGAAAAGCAAAATGTACTTCAAAACCCGATCGGGTTTTGAAGAAGTAAAAATTTCTCCATAACCTGAGCAGGTTTTGAAGAAACTAAAATAGGCTTTACTCTAGAATCCATAACTTGCACATACTGAGTCTGATTGACTTCGTTAAAAAATCATACGAAAGATATTGAGATGATCTAACACATTATTAACCTATGATCATCTTTAGGCATCAACTTTTTTTTGCCATCTATTTGAATCAAGTAAGGTATAAAATAGGCACTCATTATTGCCCATACATGCAACGTATAGGAAAATCAGTATGCTCTTTCTCTCTCTCATATTATCTCCCACTCCTAATATGAGAGAGGGAGATTTTGGGAGAGAGAGAATATGAAGAAGTAAAAATTATTCATTTTGTTCTCCATAACCCGAGTGGGTCATGAAGAAACTAAAATAGGCTATTCTTCCGGAAGCCATAGCTTCCATATACGGAGTCCGATTGACTTCGTTCAAAAAAAGTAGGAAATTTATTGAGATAGTCTAACATATTATTAACCTAAAATCATCTTTAGTCATCAATATTTTTTCCATCCATTTGAATCAAGGTATAAAATAGGTACTCATTATTGCCCATACATGCAACGTATACGAAAATGAGTATGTTCTTGCTCTCTCTGAGAGAGAGAGAGAGAGAGAGAGAGAGAGAGAGAGAGAGAGAGAGAGAGAGAGAGAGAGAGAGAGAGAGAGCATACTGATTTTCCTATATGTTGCATGTATGGGCAATAATGAGTGTGTATTTTATACCTTGATTCAAATGGATGGCAGAAAAAATGTTGATGCCTAAAGATGATCATAGGTTAATAATGTGTTAGATTGTCTCAATATCTTTCCTACACTTTTTTAATGGAGTCAATCAGACTCCGTATGTGGAAGTTATGGCTTCTAGAGTAAAGCCTATTTTAGTTTCTTCAAAACCCGCTTGGGTTATGGAGAAAGTTTTACTTCTTCAAAACCCGATCACGTTTTGAAGTACTTTTTGATTTTCAATACCCGATCGGGTTTTGAAGTACTTTTTTCTTTTCAAAACCCAATTGGGTTTTAAAGTACCTTTTTGTTTTCAAAACCCGATCGGGTTATGGCTCGGTTACCAAGCCTAGTACAATTTTGAATTTTCAATAACCCGATTGGGCTATATGAAATTTGAATTTTTTTTAAAGATGTGTCCACTTTTTTGGTCCACAAATTGGTGCACATGCCCACTTGATTGTAGAAATCACAATGGATAAACAAATGAAGAACTGATTCAACATTCCTGCAACAAAGACAACATCTGTTAGGGAAATAGAACCCCCTTATTTGAAGGTTGTCGGAGGTTAGAATTTTTTTTTGAAGGGCCAACCAGTAAAAAATATTAACTTTAGGAGTACACTTTTTCAACCATGCTTTAGCCCAAAAAGGCCGCTGCCCCTCAATGGAATGCAAAGAAATGGTAGAAGTCACATAGAACTTTCCACTTGCATTGTCACCCCAGACTATTGAATCCTTTTAATATGGAGATATAGCCATCAAAGATAAAAAAGGATATCAATAGCCTATAAAGGGGTTTCCACCCTAGATAGAGAGAGAGACCCATTCAAATTCCTTCTAGTAATTAGACACCCAAACTCCAAAGGAAATTTAGCATTGGTTTTTCCACACCATGAAAGATGAATGTTTAGCCAGGGGAATATCCAAATACCATCTATCTTCCCATAATCTTATATTCTTTCCATCACCTAATTTTCATCTTTTGCCTAAATTAATCAAATCTTTAGAGAATTGGAAAAAGTTCCAAATAAAGGACCCTCCACCGAAAAAAGGTTTCAAAAACTCCTCTTCATATGGTAGAGAGTATAAATGTTTTCTCTTCCAAATTTGACTCCACTCCCTGTCTTCTCCTAAGACCCACCAAATCTGCTTAGCAGGAAGAGCCTTGTTGATAACCTTAATAGGTCTGAAACCCAATACCCCTAGCCTTTTGAGCTTACAAACCTTATCCTAGGAAAGGAGGGGAATGAATTTCCCCTCCTCAACTCCTGACCAAAGGAAATGCTTTTGGATTTTCTTAATAGCTTCAACAAAATTAGAAGGGATTCTGAATAATTTAAGGGCATAAATGGGAAAAATTTGCAGAGAGGACTTCAGTAATAGAACCTTTCCTGCATGATTGAGAAATTCCCCTTTCCTTCTAGTAAGATTCTTATTGAATCTATCTAGCAATTGATTCCAGAAAGAGTCAGGAGGTTTGAGACCTTGAGAATGACCAAGGTAAGTAGAAGGGAAATCCGCTTTACCACAGCCAATGATTTTAGCAATTTTAGCTTTCCTATTCTTCAGAGTATTAGTAAAGAACATAGAAATTTTGGCCCAGTTAATTTTATGACACATAGCAGCCTCGTAGGTATTGAGGATCCGTTTCATGGATTTAGCTTCTTTGACTGGGGCTTCCCTCATGGTTAAGGTATCATCCACAAACTTCTCATGGGAGAAAATAAAATCATTAGAAGTAGGTCTTAGTCTGAAGTTTCCCTTCTTCCACAAATTTGTTAATAAACTTGCACAGTCCCTCTACCAAAAATAGTCAAAATAATAGAGGAAATAGGATCCCCTCTCCTGATCCCTCTCAAAAATTTTAAAAAATGAGGGAGAGAGGGAGAGAGCCATTAACCAACACATCAGAGGAAATAGATCCAAAGAGATGGCTACAAAGTTGAATCACATTATCACCAAAACCAAAGACCATAAAAATCTCTTGCAAGAACCCTTAATTGACCCTATCATAAGTCTTGGAGAGATCAAGTTTCAAAAAGAAGCACTGTCTTTTTGCCATGACTAGTGAATGAATGTTCTCATGAACCACTATAATAGAATCAAGAATTTGTCTATCAGGGACAAAGCCATTTTGCTGGGGAGAGATGATCATGGGAAGAATAGCCAGTATTCTAGTGGTAAGGAATTTTGAAATAATTTTATAAAAGGAATTACAGAGACTAATAGGTCTTAATTTATTAAGAGATTCAGCCCCATGAAATTTCAGAATGAGAATGAAAAAAGTAGCATTTAACTCTTTCAAAAGATTCTTGGAGTGAAAAAATTCTTTGACAACCCCACATAAGCCTTTTTCTACAATGGATCAGAACTTCTAAAAAAAAAAAATTGGAAACTCATCAGGGCGAGGGTCCTTTTCCCCCTCAAAAGAAAAAATAGCATTCGAAATTTCCTTGGTAGAAGGCACCACAGATATGGATATTTTATGGTCCTCATTCAGAACAGAGGGAATTGAACCAATACATTTCTCCTGCTCCAGAGGATTAAGATTTAAATCAAAGGTCAAAAGGGAAGAGAAGAACCTGGCTATTTTGAATATGATGTCCTCATCCTTGGTCAGAGTACCATGATTCAACATAACCTTGTTGATTCTGCTGGTAGCTCTATGCTTGAGAGTGGTCATGTGCAAGTATTTTGTATTCTTATCTCCTACCGCAAGCCAAAGAGATCTAGATCTCTACATCCAAAAGACTTCCTCCTTTACAATAATATCATGGTATTTAGTTAGGGCATTGGATTCCTTTTCCCTTAAATCCATAGATAAAATATCCAGTTGGATTTTATCTTGGATTTCTTTCAAATAATTTTGAATAAAACTTTTCATTTGGAAGATATCCCCAAAGACCTCTTTATTCTAGCTCCTAACTTTGCTCTTAACCTATCTGAGTTTTTTGGTGACTTTGAACATCATTTTACATTCAATGTCTATATTCCACCAATTGCTAATGCATTGTTCAAGGGAGGGGTGAGACAACCACACTCTTTCAAATCTAAAAGGAAATTTCCTTTTACAATTAATAGGATCCACCAAAAAAGAGACCAGGAAATGATTAGATCCAATCTTAATAATAGCTAACAGGGAATAGTAAAACCTAGTAAGCCATTCATAAAAAATTAGAGCTCTCTCAAGATGAACTTGAATCAAATCATCCCCCACTCTTCTATTGGAACAAGTGTAATTAATGTCGTGAATGTCAATGTCAATAATGTTAGAGTAGTCATACTATAGCTAATAATTAAATCATTTAATTATTAATCTATTACTCTATGCTTAAGTTATACTTAGGCAGCTTATTAGTCTTTAGGGTTTTCCCCGTTAGGGTTTCGGTATCCTTTTATAAGGACTCACTGCTTTTTATTTCATTAAGGAGATTGTAATCTTTTCAGTTTGTTGATAATAGAAATTCTTTTCTTTCAACATGGATTTCATGTCTTTGGCTTTTTGGCCGCCATAGCTATTCTTCTTTTCTGTCTTTGCTTCTAGTTTGTGATAGTCTTACATGTAGGTGTCCTTGGGTGGATTTATTTTTCTCAAATCTAACATGGTATTAGAGCCCGCTTGCTGCTCGCTGTTCGTATTTCATTGAAGCGTACCAGACACAGAGGGTTTCAGAGGTTTTTCTGGTATTTTTTATTGGTTCTGGGGGGTCTTTATTTTTTGAGGCACTTTGGACCAAAACCGACCTCACAGTTGCATCCAGAAGGCCCAAAAATTGTAGAATCCATATAAGGCACATCCGATTTAGACCCCAGAGCCTCGGGGAGAAATTTATTGGCCTTGCAGGGCCGTATGGACACGTTCTTCGAGGAAAATTCAAATTTTTTTATTTTTTTAATGATTTTTTAGCATTTTTCACCGCGCGCAGTGATTTTTTATTTGCGTAGCCACCGCACCACCATGGCTCAGCCTGCGCACCGCCGCCACCGGTGTCTGCTCCGCCAGCCCCGCCGGCCCTCCTCCTCGCGACCCCCGCCGCCTGACTCTCCGCTACCCTCCGCAGCCCCGCCACCCAGCGCTCAACCCACCGCAGCGGCCCCACTGCCGTTCGCACAGCTCGGCCACCGCCCGGCCCTCCGCCGGCCCCTCCCCGCGGTGCCTTCCACTGTCTGCGCCGCCCACAGCGACCGTCGGCCCTCCTCCCCGCTCCGCTCTGCTCGGTGGCACCGCCCGGCGGGTTTGTTAGCCCCCAGGCCCTCTTTTGCACCCGCAGAGGTCACATGGCTAACTAGGGGCTTAGGCCCAGCCCCCTGAGCATGCCATGCACCCGGGGGCCCACTTTTTTCTAGCCCTAGGGGATTAAATTTTTTTTTTGAGGCCTTTCTGACCCCCCGGGACTGTTTTCGCTCTATCTTGAGCATCCGAGGGTCTTTTTTTGACTTCCATATACCGTCAAAAATCTCTTTCTGAGCACTTTTCGATGATGGTAGTTAGGGTTTTGGGTTCTATCATTTTGACAATATTTTTTGCTGTTGAAGTCCAATGTTTGTTTTTGCCTTCTGGGAGTCATATCTGGCTCATCCGGACTCTATTTTTGGCAAACCAGATATCGTCAGAAAGATGGTTCAGTGATCTATTCAGTTGTAGGGGTATTTTTTCTAGATTATGCTCTAGATTTTCTCTCTTCTGAGTTTGGCATTTTTTGCACTCTGGCGGATTGCTTGGGTTTACAGGTCTTGGGATCTCTTCTACTGTACTTCTGGCTCACTCTTCTTTCTAACTTCTGAGCTTATATGCTTCTCCACTATTGCATTTTTGTTCTATAAATGCACTGAGATAAAGTGCCTACTTCTGCATTTCTGGGATCTTGTACACCTTGTATGGTTTTTGTACTTGCACTCTGTTATAAAGTGCCATGGGGGGTTATGATGATTATGCCATTTTAGGCACATCCACCTTTGTTAAGTGAGCGTACCTTCCATGACATTAGCCCATGCTGTGTGTCAGTGACACCACCCTTTATCCTGTGTTTGTACTCTTGTTGCACTGTTGGTGTTCCTGGTTCTTTCTTCTGCAGATGTTTCTGGCATTGCATTTTAGTGTTCCTGTCACCTCTCCCGGTTCAAAATTATGGGGGGGGTTCACCTGTTGGTTCTATTGCTTCCTGGTTCAATTGATTAGCTCTTCAGACATTGTCTTCTCTACCTGGTCATGCACTTCAGTGGAGGTTCCAGCAGTTTCTTCTGACAGAGTTTTCAGCTTCATGCTTCGGAGATGCTTCTTGCTCTTTCTTGTTCCTTTCTCTGGGACATCTTTTCCCTAGATTGGAGGCTTAGTTTCCTTCATCTAGTTTATTTCTTGTACTTGGGTACTTGATTAGGCCTTGTTGCCGGGACCCATCTTTCCTGCTTTCTGCAGTAGTCTTTAGCTGTTTTGCTTCTCCCTAAGTTACACTTAAGGGGGGGTGTTAGAGTAGTCATACTATAGTAATAATTAAATCATTTAATTATTAGTCTATTACTCTATGCTTAAGTTATACTTAGGCAACTTATTAGTCTTTAGGGTTTTCCCCTTTAGGGTTTCGGTATCCTTTTATAAGGACTCACCGCTTTTCATTTCATTAAGAAGATTGTAATCTTTTCAGTTTGTTGATAATAGAAATTCTTTTCTTTCAACATGGATTTCATGTCTCTGGATTTTTGGCCGCCATAGCTATTCTTCTTTTTTGTCTTTGCTTCTAGTTTGTGACAGTCTTGCATGCAGGTGTTCTTGGGTGGATTTTTTTTTCTCAAATCTAACAAATAAGAGCTTGAGAATTGATAAAATCCATTTTTCATCCTCTTTCAAAGGAGTATTGAAATCTCCCAAATGAGTTAGAAACTATTAGAGAACATGTCCCTACAACGAGCTAGATTATTCCAAAAAATAGCTCTAGAATTTTTAGAATTGGGGGCATAGATATTAGTGATAACCTAGGAAAAATCATCCCTAGAATTATAGAAGCGAACCAAAAGCATATTGTCCGAACCATTTACAACAACCCCTAATAAATTCTTCTGGTTCCAAAAGATAGTTATTCCACCAGAAGCGCTAATGGAACTTGTTCTAACAACACCACCATTTTTAAATATCTTTATACTGACTAATTTCTCAGCAAACATCTTAGTTTCCAGAATAAGCACAATATCTGGTCTATGATCTCTAACTAAATTATGGAGCACATCTTGTTTGTGAGGCACATTGAGGCCTCCTATATTCAAAGATACAATTTTCATATTTTACTAGGGGAAAAAGCATCCCGGATAGATAATTTCTTACCATCCGGGTGATACCACAATAGTGGGTTAAACTTTTTTCCCTAAATGGACATTGAAGTCTGCATTTTGAGAAAAAAATTCACATTTGGATGCATATTGTCATTAAACTGTTTGAAATCGGAAGATGAAGTAAACTAGAGTCTTTTAGGAATTTCTATCTAGATTCTAAATATATTTTTGAATTGATTTTAATGGTTTTTTTTCTCCCACTAAAACTGCTATGTTGCTGAAAATGTCATTTTGAAAAAGGTACAATGACTTCGTACAACATAACTTTTTTTCTAAAATAGATATCAATGCACTTCTTTCGAATTTGGTTTTGTAACATCCATATGGAGGGTATGAAGTTGGTTTGACAACATTATCATGATTATTTCATATATTATGAACATTTGAAGTACAATCAACCGTAATTTTGACATACCTTGACTATGTAGCTGATAACTTGTTGTGTATTTATCGAAATTCAAAATTTTTTTTTGATAGAAAGAAGACTTGAAACCGGAGGGAACTATTATTTTTCAATTTTTGGTTTCTATTTTATACTATTTTTCATTGAACGTCAAACCTGGAAGTTTATATTCGATAAAAAATCTACATCTGATGCACGTCAAAATACATAGACCTAATTAATTCAAAATTTGTCAAATCTATATTCGTTAGAAAGATCATTCAGAGTATTTGTGCGATGCAAAAGGAGGTGTCGCTATTCTTCCATTTGAGCCCCACACTTGAGCCTTGAAGCCATGAAAATTGCATATTACTGTTAACCTTTGCAGATGGCCTCAATTTTGGGGGTTTCGATAGAAAGTAGTTTCGATCGAAACTACTTTCTATCAAAAGTAGTTTCATGATTTGGATTCTCTCTAATGTTTAGCAAAGAAATTTTGATCAAAAGTGTTCAGTTTCTATCGAAAGTCAAAGATGACTTTCGATAGAAGCCTATGTTGGCCTATTTGGTACCATTTCGGGTTCAGAATGATTACATATAAATAAATATATGTTTTTGTCATCTTGTTAATTTGAAAGTTACAAAATACTTTGCAATTTGGAAAAAGAAGACAATTTTGCAACTTGTGATGGGAAATAAAAAGAGAAGGCTAAATAAGAGTGCATGACATTATTCAGAAGATATTGAACACAGACTACGTGAAGAAGCTCGGGAAAGATATTATCATAATAAACAAGATTCATGTCTATATCTCTTTATTTCTCTCTGACCATATTTTAAGTTGATGATTATGACTTGTCTTAATGAAACATGTAAGCATGATATTGCAATACCTAATTTGATAAAGAAGACCTAATTATATCTTTGTATGCAGGAAATTCTCAAGAAGCACAACCTTATGAAGTTGGAGAAGGGTTATCGTAAGGTGAACAAGCCCAACCTTTAGAAGTTGGAGAATGGTCATTGCAATTCAGTCTCTTAGTAGTTAATTATGCATTTTGGGTGTTTCCCCTTAAGATGACCTATTAAGATAATTATTTATTTTATTTGCAGCCCAAGTACAAACAAAAAATGAGAATCGAGCCCAAGAGTTGAAGAGAAAAATTAATCATACAAGCATAGATCATTTAATCGAAATGGATGTGGAAAAATTGAGAGATTATGCTAAACAACCCAAAAATACTACAAAGAGGGCACTGAAGAAAAATTCTAAGGAAATAATTGCACAATTTGAGAATCTTGATACACTTGAAAAAGCCCAACTATTATCAATTACACTTCTTAAAGATGAGTTAAAATAGTCATTAAAGTTGTTGGGTGTAGATGCAAGCTTGAAAAGGACAAAAATGTCTAACGTACAAAAAAATATTTTTGAAAGTGTTAAGGAAGGTTTGAATTCCATTGGGAAAACAAGTAGATGTGCAGATAAGTCTATTTCAAGAAGAGTGATACTGACATCTATTTTAAATTAAAACATGTTCCAAAAAAGACAAATTTCTTCACTTTCATCTCATATCGACTATAGTAGTAAGACACTAGGAAATTATTTGAAAAGGAGAATCAATTTGGATGATACTACATTGGAAGATAATTGGGCACTAATGTGTAGAATTTTACGCTCTTATAGGATTAATGAAATAGTTAGGAACTTGGTTACGACATTTTGTACTAATCATATTCGTCCTTCACCAAATACAATAGATGTTATCAAGAAGAGGACTGGGCCTAAGGAGTATTTGCAGAACACAAAACATTGGTTGGACAACACACAACATGAATTGTATCTCTCATTTTGTAATTCAAATCCTGACATTAAGATTGGACAAACAATGTTTGAAATATTAAAGCCATATTTTGTAAAGATAAATAAATATTTTGAAACTATTGTTGTCGATATCATGTTGATTTTTATCTCTACTATCAAGGGTTTAGAAAGATGATAGAAAAACATGATGGTTGTCAATATGCTTTTCCAAAATGTCCAAGCAAATTCATAGCATCAATCTTATGTAACAAATCAATTGATCATGAAATCCCTGAAATAGATTGCATAAGAGGAACTTGTCAAACATGGGGGGATTTTGCTAAATTTCCTTTGAGAGTTGAAGATAATGACATGATGAGGATGGTAAAATGTAAGTGTTACAAGTACATTAATTCTAAAACAAAAGTTGGGAAAGAGTCAACAAGGTTGGAATATGTAGAGGAGGAGATACATGTTGCAACATTTATGGAGAATTTTCATAAATTAATAAAAACATATACGCATCATGTTTGTTTTTCTAAATGACAAGCATAATAGTTTAAACTACTAAGATAAAATTTTCCAGTTGGAACAATTTTATCGGTTGTTGACTTTGTAGAAAATTAAGTTCTTTTGTTTCTCAAAAACAACTTCAAGCAGAATACTACTATACAGATCAAGTCACTATCATGGTACATATTTCTTATCAACATGCACAACTAGATTTAGATGGTGTTGAAAGTACATATCAAATATGGGTCATAAAGAAAGAATATCACTTTCACATTAGTGATGATAAAGAGCATGACATACATTTTGTTGAGCATTGCTTTAAAATATTTTTTGGATATTTGGAAAACAAAGGCATCAAAATTGAAAAGTATTTGTTTGGTAAGATGGATGTGCAACACAATTTAAATCAACAAGGCCATTTTATGCACTATGTAGATATCATCAATACCAAAAGATACCACATATTTGGAGTTTCTTTGAGAGTGGACATGGAAAGGTAGAGCATGATGGTGCAGGAGCCTGTATCAAACGTGCTTTAAGAAAGTATCAGCTGGACTATCAGGGATATCATATAAATAATTCTCATGATGTAGTTGAGTGGCGCAAGACGCATTTTGTGGTTCCAACTCAGGATCACACAACATCACATTTGGATTGAGTCATACCATTTAGAGTATTCTGGGATATATCAGGTATAAATGCAACATCACTTGTTTTGAAGTTTAAATTAATGTACATTCAACATACTTTAATATATATATATATATGATTTCAAGTTGTCTTAAATTTTAACATGTATGTCTCTTGTTTAGGTGTTGATAGAAGATCAATCCATGGATGCAAGAGGGTAGAAAAAACAAGATCCCTACATTTAGTTATGAGTATAGATAGTAATGTGTGGTCATTGTACACTAGAGATTACTTATGCTTTTGTTATGACTGCATTTCTTAAAACTATGGCGAATGTATCAACCAAAAATGTGGATATGATGGTGAATGGAATTTGGTTCCACTAGATGTTACTAATACAAATGATGAAGTTGAGGAGACAGAAATTTCACATACTGCTGCCTAAAAGTAATAATTTTGTCAAGTTGTAGTCTTAGTGACTTGCAAAATTTTTAGCCAACACATGCAATGATAAATAGTTAGATATTAGATCTAATGTGTCAAAGTGCTAAAACTAATAAGGATGATGAAGAAATCACCTTGAGAGTTAGTAGAGGATGCAACTTTAGATCTATAGAAACCCTGTCAGACTGCACTAAAACTCGAAATAGACCGGGATCTAGAAAATTGCAAGCTGGAACTCTCTGTTGTGAAAATATGAGTGCTGTAGGAATAGGTTGAACCTGGTTTGACCAATACTAGTATAGGTCAAAAGTAGTTCAACCTATACCCTGGAGGTCTGAATATGAAGGTCTCGAGACTATGACTCAAGCATTGGCCCCAAAATGGGGATTAGTTTTCTAATTTGAGAATTCAAAAAATGCCACAAACAGAGAATTAAATTATTCTAGCATTAACTAATGCTTATTCCAGGTTAATGCTTGGCAACAAACAGGCCCTTAGAATATATATATATATA
>MU227942.1:120714-131688 GCA_018584345.1 Thuja plicata | reverse complement strand
ATTTTATTTAATTAAAAGGGAGATTAAATCTTTTAATTAAATAAAAATGATCAAACCTTAGGAAATATTGAAATAATTGAATTAATTACAATTTGATCAAGGAAATTGATTTGAATTGAAAATATTGAAAAGCATTGATTCAGGAAATTGATAAAATGATAAAATGGGGCCCAAAGTCTAAGCGACCATTTTAGGGTGCATACAGATGGTAGACACTATTCTGATTACTCTGGAGAATTATTTCGATACACTCACTTATAGACATTAGATGAACCAACATGACCATGATGACTTAGACAATATAGGCTTATTTCATGTGATATGTATGCCCTAAATTAGGGAAAATAGGGGAGTGATTACTTATCTATGTGAGAGATGACACTTAGAGACCTCTTTTTTCTATCTTCCTAATAGAGAGTGCACGACAACCTTAGAGGACATATGGAGGATACAAATGTTACCTATTAGAGGAGTGATGGTTTTGTATGCACCATGGGTGGGGGTGAGGGATTTGTGTGAGTCTTTTTATATCTTTGAGGGGGAGCTAGGAGTTATACATTATGAGATCTGATGGCAAAAAATAATTTGGACATATGATAACTATTGTGGCTTATTATATGGGGTAGTGGATAGGATTTTGTTTTGAGATAGGTGAGGACATGATTTCCCATTGGGTGGGATAAGTTGGTAGTCGGGATGTGGAATAAAACTGCAACTTATGTATAGGGACCTCTTGTTTTGGAGATGCTTTATTTTGAGATGCACGATATTACTTACCATGGGGGCATAGTCTTTGGGTTGCGACATTACACTTCTTTAGGTCTGGGCTTGGTAGCAAATTTATGTGTGTAGACTAGTTTTTGACAGGCAACCTATTCAGATAAAGTATCCATATGTATATTATTATGAGGTAGTAGTATAGAAACAGGTGGAACACACTAGGTATTGGTGTCATTACTTAGAAATTCTGAGGGATTTCACATGGTGACCTTATATTGAATGTGAAACTTAGGATGGGGAGGCAAAGCATTTGGAGTTCTGCCAAAAGGAGAGATACTTGATTGGGAGGACTAAACATTCTCAATGCATTATTGAGATATAATTACTTGATAGGGTTCTCAAATAGTTTGGTGAGAGATAGGGTACCTTAAGTTTCAAAGAAATTTTCCCATTGTAGTTGGGATGCATTGGGATGGGGACCAGTGTTCCCTTTAGCCACTATAATTTCACAAATAGATAGCCTAGAATCTCTTCATTGGGATTGGGGATTCAAAAAGGAAGATGTAGGGATGAATCCTAAGTATGATGCATCATGGGAAGAAGACATACATGTTCCCTTGATTTATTCATGAGTACCTATTCCACTTGATATGGCCAAGTAGATCAGGCAGCCATTGACGAGGATAGGTTGATAGGGGCATAGTGGAAGGAGAGGTGATAGGGATGGAGGGATAGGTGGAAGGGATTAAGGGAGGAGATGTGGGGATGAGGGAGGTGATGGAGGAAATGATGGGTAATAGTATCATATGTTCTAGTGGTTTCCTCAGCAAGGGGTGAGGGAGAGAACATAAACATTGGTTGGGAGGCGATAGGAGGAGAGGAGATAGAGGATGTTGATGTTACTAAGAGTAGCTCAAAGGAGGAGAGTAACTCTATAATTGATTCTAGTGGGTCAAGCTAAGAAGAGTCCATCTTGGAGGATAAAGATAAGGATATTAAGATGAAGGATTTGGTGATGTAATTAAATTATTACTTGAAGTCCTCCATTTATTTGTATGGTAATATATTCTCATCTTTTGTATCATAACTACTATTGACCTAATTTATAATAATATGTGAATCAAAATAGACATGTATATATTATATTTTCCATAGAACTGTTGTCTTTATACCTATGACAAGAGCTTCATATTTTGCAATGTTATTGGCGCATTCAAAGTTCAACCTGTATGATCTAGAAATAGAAGCTCCTTGTGGTGTAATAGGAACCATCAAAGTAGAGTTTCCATTGTTTTTGTCTTCCTATGGTAAATCTAGAAACTCACTTAGTATAGGTTGTTCAGCTGGTATTGGTGTTTTTTTCCAATTAATTTTCTATAACCTAGCCTTTGATTTTTTTTCAATAAACATACTCAATGTAAAATTCTCTTAGAATAATTAACCACTTAGCTAATCTCATAGTCAATGTAGCTCTATTAAGGAGATATTTTAATGGATTAATATTTTCAACTAGTATGTCTTGTGACTCAACATGTAGTGCTTAAGATTTTGTGAAGCAAAGACAACAGCTATACATGCTCTCTCTCTCTCTCTCTCTCTCTCTCTCTCTCTCTCTCTCTCTCTCTCTCTCTCTCTTTTGCATTATAATTAAGATCATATACCACTAATGTTTGGCTGATATAATAAATGGCATGATTATTTCCATCTATTTTATTTTGTGCCAAGATTTCCCCTAGAGAATATGGTGTTATTGAAATTTATAGTAGAAGGGGTTTATCTAGTATAGGTGACATAAACATTGGAACTAAGAGGAGACATTCTTTGAATATTTCAAATGGTGCCTGACATTTTTTCAGTCCTTACAAACAAAACTCCTTTATGTAAGAAATATTGGAAATGATAACACTTATCGACTAACTATGTAATGAATCTTCTGATGGATTTTAATTATCTTTGTACACTTCTAAGATGTCAAATGTTTGTGGGTGGTAGTATATCGATTATTACTTTAACCTATATAGGATCAACTTATATTCCATAGTGTGACACTATGAAGCCAAGAAGTTACCCAAATGTTACCACCAAAATACACTTTTTAGGGTTTAGGGTGACTTTTTATCCCTCCAATATATCAAATATGATTGCTATGATGGGAAAGTGTACATCTCTTTCTTCTAATTTAGCAAGAATATCATCCACATAATCTTCCATAAGATCATGCATAATATCATGAAATATTGTGGCCATCACCCTTTGATATGTGACTCCTTTGTTCCTCAATCCAAAATGCATCATGTTCCAACAATAAGCTCCCTAGGCACATGTGAAAGTTGTTTTGTGTTGACCCTCTCATGCAATTTTTATCTGATGATATCCTAAGAAACCATCCATTAATGAAAACATTTTGTATCCAGCTATTAGGTTCACTATAATGTCTATGTTTGGTAGAGGAAAATCATCCTTCAGACATTCTTTGTTGAGATCTTGAAAATAAATAGAAATTATTATTCTCCCATCTTTCTTTGATACTAGCACTAGATTAGAAATCCACTCCGCATAGTCTATGGGTTTAATGAAACCCACATCTAGTAATTTCTTCAACTCTGCTTTGACTAAGAAGGCATCTTGGAGTGCATCTTGCAAAGTTTTTGTTTTATAGGTTTTTCCCCTGGTTGCAGTGGTGAATGATGGAGCACTAGTTTTGGATCTAAGAAAGGCATGTCTAAATATGCCCCCAAAATATAGATTTGTCTTTTTTTGAAGAACTGGATAAATTGGTCTCTTTCCTCTAGGGGTAATGATGCTACCAAGTGGATAAGCCTTTTAGTTCCTTCAGTACCTAAGTTGACCTCTTGTGTCTTCTCTACCAATAATGATGATATTTCCTAATTTTTGGGGATCATTTCCAATCTTCCATCCTTAGGTGCCTCAAAGAGTTTTTCACTTTCAGTTTCATCCTTAATTTTTAATTTTTCATGATCTAAAGGTTGCTTGTAGTTTTCACCTAGAGATCTAATATTTTCTTTTTTATCAATTTTGAGACTAGAAGATGGACATGACTCACCAAAATATGCATCTCGATCTAGATCAATGGAAAATCTAGGTTTATGGTCACCAATAGGTATACCACTTCAAAGATCCAAGAACTCTACGATAGCCTCATTGTTCTAAAAAATGTCTATGTTTGGTGGACCTTGGTATTCCGAATCTATTAACTCGGGGTATATGAGGGAAATTTTATCATCACCTTGGGCATAAGATACATGGAAAACAATGATGGTGTTGATATATTATTCAAAAAATTACTCATGGCATTTAGATGATGATGTTTCAAATATCTCAGATCAATTCAAACATTTTTTTTATCTAGGCATGTTGATCTGAGGGTCTATTTCATAAGGATAAGTTATCAAATTGGGCAAAAACATTACTTAGAAAGAGATTACTTGAGGTTCAAGGGGTATCTCATTCATATTCTTTGGAATGTGTCTCATGGTGGTACTCCTCATATGTCTCAACTTCTTCAAAAGCACACGTGTCATATTAGTGAGGTAGTTGATTATTTGGGGTACTTTTCTTAGGTGGTTGGTATCCTAGACCTTTAAAATTAGGATTAGCTTTGGGAAGTATTAGTTATACAACTCCTTGAGTCTTTGTTCCAAGGACACTATATCCATTATACCCTTGTTTCTGCATGATGGTGTATCATCCTCCATACTAATGGATAGGATGTGTGAAAGGGAGGGGTTCTTCCTCTCTATATAGCCAATTTGATAAGTCATCTTCTATGGATTATTCATCAAGCTTCCACCATTTTGTAAACATGGTTGGGAGTTCATAATGAATATATACTTTATTCTTTCTCTTGAGGGGTTGCTTTTTCTTTCCATAGGTTCTCGACAAGACAGGTAATTTACCTACACAAAAGAAATCTACATAGGTATACTCTCCACAAACCTTATCTTCCACATTGATCTTGAGTTATGACATTGATGGGGCAATGGATTTGGATAAATTGGATGTGTTAGTGTACTTGGAGGATGAGAGTGCATATGTTTCTTGGTTAATAGGTACCAAGTTTGCAAAGGATCTATTGAGATTATTATAATAAATGAAGGGGTCTCTATCACATGGAATGGTAATCTCTATTCCATTGTGAGTAAATTTTAGGCATTGGTGATAGGTAGAAGGTACAACCTCCATGGCATGAATCCAGGTTCTTTCGAGAAGCGTATTGTAGTTGAGTTCCAAATATAAGACTTGGAAAGTAGTCTCATGAATGGTTGGTACTATTATGATAGGTAATGTAATGATGTCCTTAAAAGGGAATTCTACATCATTATAGGCTCTAATAATGATCTTCTTGGTAAGGTTAACACAATTTTTGAAGTATCCCAATGTTTGAACTAATTTCAAAGTGCAGATACTGGGACCAACTCCACTATCTAGGACCACTCTTCTAATTTTATGTAGGTGGACATACACTTTGATATGAAGAGGGTCATTATGGTAAGGTATATTTCTAGGAAAGTCTTCTTTGATGAAGGCGAGGTGATGTGTGGTAGCCAAGTGTCCAACCATGGATTGAAATTCATCAACCTCAATGTCTAGTGAAATGGTTGACTCCTATAAGTCTTTATCCAAGACTTCTTTATAATTGGGTGAGATACATAGCAATTTGAATATGAAAATCTGCATAGAGGTCTTCCTAAGATGGTCTAATAAACTATATTGACTTGTTGTGGGTATGGAGGCTTGTATGGTAATTCCATTTTTGAGGGGGTACCCTGGATTGTAATTTTTGTTCTATGGGTAGCTATAACACATTCAACATCTTTTCACTTAACCATGATGGTCTTTATTGTGTAATCTCACTAAGACTAGGTGTGATTGACATGTTGTTGGGAATCATAAGTTTAGTTATCCTTGTTATGTTTTCCTGAAGAGGAATCTTTTCCCTTATCATGATCTTGTAGTGGAATTTTGAAAATGATCTGATCCTTATTAGATGTAATTGATTTATTATTGACTTCAATATCACTATGCTTAATTAGGTCTTGGAATATATTATTAATTGATAAAATTTCACAGTTCTATGTCCCTTGGTGTGGTGGTAATCACAAAAATCATTATCATTCCACCATACAAGCTTGAATGGACCTAGTTCAAAATCTCTTATTTCTGGCAGTGTGATGGAACTTTTTTGGACCAATTTTCTTACGATAACTTCTAGAGGTTCTACAAGAGGTGTATAGTTTCATCTTGGGTTAGGTTTTCTTAAAGAATGGTGTTAGTCATTAGTGACATTGGATGACTGACTCCTATTTTTAGATATGTTGGCGTTGGGAGAATTCATGTTAGGTGTCACTTGGAGACACAATACAAGTTGTGCTTAGTTGACAGTGTTGGCATAGACAACACCATCATTGGTGACATTCTTATTTTTGGACCAATATTGATTTATCATAGGATGAATTGGTATTGGTCTCTTTGGTATTTTTTATTATGCCTTTTAGGTTGAGTGATCTCTCTACCTTTAGACCATCTTCAAAAAGTTCTTCAAAGTTGTTAATGTGTTGTAAATGCAGAGCACACATCATGTCCAGTTGAGAATTCTCTATAAACATCAGTATCTTATCTTTTTCTAGGATATGAAATGGGGCCTTTGAATCCATTGTCCTCAAAAATTGCAAGAAGGAATAGGAATTTTCATGATTTCTATGTTAAATTTTATTGTAAAGCTCCATGATTATAACCTCATTCATAATTTCATCAAAGTAGTGGGAAATGAACTTCTCATCTAATTCATTCCAAGATCTAATGCTTGAAGGTATTTGTGAGAACAATTCCATAAATGGCCCACTAAGACCGGGTGAAAAGAGCCTCATCAGATAAATATCTTTATAGGAAATCTATGCATGCCGTGAAGAATTCTCTAATATTGCCTCTTGGGTCTCCCTTTTCCTTTTATTTGCTAAATTTTGGCATCTCAAAATTGGGCAAAAAAGGTGGCATGTATACAAAATTGTCAAAGGGGTAGAGACTATGATGGAGCTGCAACTTAAGGTGGTGCAAAATAGTTAAAGGTTGGGTTTTTCGATGTAAAAATATTTTTGTAGCATTATGTCCACTCAGATTTGTTGATACCCTAGGATTTTGATTGTTTGATTGTTGACTAGGAGTACCTTGAAGTATAATATGTGGACCTTGATTAAGAGGTGCTCCTTGTGAGGTAAAAATATGATTGTTTTAATTCAATAGCACCTTGGGAGACTGTGGTGGTTTGACTGCTTGTAGATCCCAAGGAATTAGAGGTGCTCATCTAAATTGTTGTTGATATGATATTCATTGTACTTGTTGATATAGATTGAGGATTGATAGTCAAATTATATTGTGACACAAATGAGGATACATTGGCACTTGTGTTGACACCTGTTGTCATTGGATTTCTAGAAAAGAGAAGGTTGTTGTATTGAGTTCCAAATGATGTTGTGGAGGTTGTGACATGTGTATCATTTTGAGATACACTGCTAGAGGGCATACTCAAAGATATATGAGAAGATATAGCTACACGAGTAGCCCCAATTGAGTATGTTTGGGTATGTGTCATTTGTTCTACAATAGTAGAAATTTCAAATCTTGTGGGTAATTTTGCTCTATTTTGTGCAAGAAGTAAAAATAATTATTGGGATCTGCAGATAACAACACATCCATGATGATCATAATTATGGGGTCTTGCAGTGCATTTTCAATCTCTTCTAGGGTACATTATGCCCTAATGTTTTCCATTGAAAATCCATGTCCCAAATGAGGTAAAGTGGGTAATAATGGTGGTGAAGTTTTTATCCCTTATGTAAACATTGTAAGGCTCCTAGCATGTTAAATGCCATGGACAAAAAGTCTATATTGTTGGTTGGGTTAAAGTTAGGGTCATTGTTGGGATCCATTTGACCTTTGTTCTTTTGTGATCATGTGATTGGCATATACAAATGACACATAAGGGATATAACCTAGGAATGAGAAGATGAATTTGAAAAATATCGATTATGAAAACTTTATAAGATGCTATTTTTGTGGATTTTTTTTTATTTTTGGAAATGCATGACTAAGTTAAATGCAATATGCGAAAAGTAAATAACTACTATGACAACTAAGTATGACACCAAGTGTTTTTGGATTTTTTATTTGTGGAAATGCAAGAATAATGCAATATGCAATAAGGTAAATAATTTTTAAGGTATGAGACTAAGGTGTGAACAAAGAGACCTAAAATAATTTTTTTTGAAAATTTTGAGGACAAAACTTTTAGGAGACAATATAAGAAATTGGGAGAATTTTCTTGACCTCTAAGTTGAGACAAAAGTGACAAGTTGCCAAAGTATTGATAATTTGACAAAGTAATGATCATGACAAAAATATGGTTGGTTTGAGGAGGTCAAAATTGTTCTAATAATCACTATAGAAGTGTCCAGAATGTGAACCCTCTAGTTTCTAAAGATAACCCTAAAGGTAAAGACGTCCAACACTAGGGAATGTAACCCATGTTTTGTGATATTTTGGATTTTTAGAATATGCAAGGTAACCCTAATTACGCATGCAAAAAAAATGAGACCCTAAAAGATGTATGCAACAAGGAAATGCTAAATGATGTATGCAACAAGGAAACCTTAAATGATGTACACAACCTATAGAATGCCAATCACTGTGTTTTCTAGTTGAACAAGTCTATCTAAAACCCTAATTTTGACTGATTTGCAACTTTTTGGGATAGAGTATGTCAGGAAATTATGTCACAACAATACAGTGCATGCATTTTAGAATTTTGTAGATGCGTTTCAGGGATATGCAATTGTGTAGTAAGACAGTAGCAATTTCAACAATGAATGTGTATCTGAATAGTGCAATTATGTAGCAGGATATAATAACTATGTATAAGAATTTAGCAGTTGCATAGAATCATGGGATCTTCACTAAAGGGGCAATAAACTATCACATGCATACATATTGGGGTGTTTAAAATGGGCAAAAAAAAAGCAATATATTGCCTAAATATGGGGGTTTATATAGGAAAAAAAGTGGGGGGTATTAGAGGGGGTGCCAAAAAGGGAGTTTGTGATAATATTTTTAAAAAAGTAGGTGGATTCTTTAGTATGCCACAAATGCATGTGCTATGATTCAGGATCACTAAGTGAAGCCCTCATGCATAGAATAATGAAGTGATTGTGGCAAATGGTCTGCTAAACAATTCTGAGTACTATGCATGCAAATCAGGGAGCATTTGTATAGCAAGGACTTTCAATTGTATTTTTATGTTTCTGAGTGTCTTATTATCAATCAATTTTGCAAAAATACACTAAGCAAGCCATTAAACTTATTTATAGGCTTATGAGAAACAAATATTTTTTCAGATCTACAATATCATCCAAAAAAGAGAAACAATTTCTCTTCACATGCATATATAGTCAACAAGCATATGGAATACAATTCATTTTTAGATTTATATTTTATTTATATGATAAGTTTAAAAGAAATCCCCACACACTTAAATAATTTATAATTTTAAAAGACAAATTTACTAAAATTAATGTTAGAAAAAATAATAAAAGTAAATCACATACAAATTTGATAAAGGAAAAAGATCTGAAAATACCATTAATTGAATCTATTGCTCAAATGCTTAAAATTTTCCAAAAATATCACACATAAATAAAAGATTTAGAATGGCCTATCTCAGCTTTCTTTTTAATTTTTAATCCTACAACTATAATTTGTAAGAGAGATATTTGATCATAACTACATATTAGCATTTGTATCTCAAGCCTCTCCTTATAATTTCAATTTTCGTTAATATTTCCAACCCAACACACTGCGCATCAATCTGTGTGAAGATAAACAAAAATTGTGCTCGCAAGCACAAGAAAGAATGTAAACATGAGAGGTGGAATGGAATGAGAACAACATGTTCGAGATAAAATCAAAATATTAGATTTCCTATGGACATGCCAATCCAATGATGGGAAACCCAAGTGATCTGGCCAACTAACAAGGTTTTAATCAAATCAAGTTTAAACCTTTTGCAATTCTGGCTCTGCAGAACCAAGGCCGGTAGGCCTACACCATAAAATTATCCTTCAAGTTTCAAGGCTTTTATAAAAGATGAAGTGTACTTCTAAATTCTTTCACTCACAATATGGCAAGGTAATTGCAAGAAATATTTACTAAAAGCAATTTGTCACAAAATGCTAACTAAGATGCTTCAAAATGTTTAAAGAATGTTTGTATATATATGAAATGAAAAGTACAGATGGATAAAGTTTCACAAAAATATGAACAATGAATTAAATGACCATAATCCAATATATATGTAGACCATTTCCTTATTTTCTCATGGGAAATAGAGTCAAGATCATCCCAATCCTTTGTACAACCTTAGAGACAATTTACAAGAAACATATCACTTCAAAGATGTTATGAAATGAGCATATAACCTAAGTTAATTCATAGTTATCTCAACTGAATCAATTTTTCAAATGACAGAACGATTGATTGTGGTTGTGTGCTAAAATGTTGACACACTTCTATGAATCATTCCATCCAAGGTTGCTCAAGAATGAGGCCTCAAATATTGATCCATACCTCTCTAGTCATGGAGTGCAAAGGTTTGAAAATGGAGGCCCATAGATTGACCTATTTAGTGCCTATGCAAGTACACCATGAAATGAGATCTACTCTATATGATAACAATGCATGAAAATAAATTAATCTAGATGATAACAATGCATGATTATTCTATGAAAAGAAATACAAATGCAAGTTTAATCTATGAAAATAAACATGAATCTAATCTACATGAATAGAAATGAATGCAAGAAGAAGAAGACAAGAAGAGAGAAGTTGCAATATCCAAGCTTGAGTGCTCAAATCCTCCTCCAAAATTGCTAACCAAACATGTAGCATAACAATACTATGAAAACCTAATATGAAAATGAGGAGAGATTTCCTTATAAAGAAAAGTGAATGATTGAGATTAAGAGGCAAAAAGAATTGATCAATGGTTGAGATTAAGAGGCAAAAACCCACCACTTGGGAAGATGTGATGAAAAGGGGATTTTTATTTAATTTAATTTAATTTATTGCCTTTTTCATCAATTAAAGTTCTTTAAGTGGGGGATTTTTATTTATTTAATTAAAAGAGGGGTTTTCTTTATAATTAAATAAATTAGAAGAATTTTATTTAATTAAATGGGGGAAATT
>MU227942.1:87794-107977 GCA_018584345.1 Thuja plicata | reverse complement strand
GGGATTTTTATTTAATTTAATTTAATTTATTGCCTTTTTCATCAATTAAAGTTCTTTAAGTGGGGGATTTTTATTTATTTAATTAAAAGAGGGGTTTTCTTTATAATTAAATAAATTAGAAGAATTTTATTTAATTAAATGGGGGAAATTGAATTTAATTAAATAAGAAGAATTTTATTTAATTAAAAGGGAGAAATTTACTTTAATTAAATAAGATAAATTTTATTCAATTAAAAGGGAGATTAAATATTTTAATTAAATAAGATAAATTTTATTTAATTAAAAAGAAAATTAAATCTTTTAATTAGATAAAAATGATCAAATCTTAGAAACTATTGAAATAATTGAATTAATTACAATTTGATCAAGGAAATTGATTTGAATTAAAATGTTGCAAAGCATTGATTCAGGAATTTGATAAATTGATAAAATGATAAATGGGGCCGATAGTCTAGGCGACCATTTTAGGGTGCATATAGTGGCCACACTCAATTTAATTTAACCATACAAGATGAATAGACTAATTGATAAAATTATTATGAATCTGAATCAGGAATGCTACACCAAACTATCACTTTGAAGAAAATCTATAGATTTTATCTAAGGGACTAATTGAAACTGAATAGATATCCATTCCCACAGATGAGAGAAAAAGGTGTACTTATCTTATTGATTTTAAAAAATGGTACAATTTAGTTCATGTTGCAGTTGTTGATCAAAACTATCCAATCTACATATAGTAACTGTAATAATCTCTTCTCTGTATTGATCTTGGTATCCTTGTTTATATCAAGTCCAAAGGATGCGAACAAGCTTTAGATCAATATGTATGTTCGTAACTAATACCTAATCCTAGGATCAAAAAATAAACAATTATAATTACATCTCAAGAATGATTAGTCATCCTTGTCTGAAACTCAATTATCAACCCAAAGAGATAATAATAATAGTCACTAACAAATCACTCGTGATTTGTTAGAGTCAATTCAAAATAATAAATCTATGTTAAAATATTATGGTTCTTCGACCATACTTTCATCCATATATGTATTATTATCCAAATAGATATCCTCTTTGGCATGTTGAATATCTTCATCATGTTGATCAAAGAAGTCGATATCATTAATCACTCTCTGATATTCCTTTATCTTCTACATAATATCAATGGATGTTTGTGTGTATTATCTTCCAGTATTTCACAATGGTCACATTGTTCTGTCAGCATATAATTCCATGTTTTTCCATCTTTGAAAACCTTGCATGTCGACCCTGTATCAAATAATACATAAAAAAAAATAAGAGATATAAAATATAATTAAGAGAAATAAAACATTAAAGATAATTCCATGTCGACATAGTCGTGTAGACTAAGTGCTTCTCCGTCCATTGAAGACACATGGCATCATCATGTAATGACTTGATGAATAAAAATCATGCATCTCCACTTTGAGGCACTATGCCTTCCATCGATACTTTCCATAGTTCAACAATCAATCACATTACTCAGAGTTTGTGGGTCCAGGACATGTGTTGGCTAAGCATGATGCCTCAAAGCTTAAAAATATTCATCTTGTTGATCAAGGGATTATGCCGACCATCAGATTTCATTTACTTGATGTATCTTTACTTTATCTTTTCAACCTGGGACCCATGATGTCATCAGTGCCAGATGTCATCCTAGCACAATGCCTCAATGTTTAGATGTCGATCACTTTTTCTTCAAGGCTTTACATTTTCCTTTTGATCAATCTAAACTTGATCAGTCTTTACTTCATTCCATCTTTGCTCAGCCTGGCCCGCCATGGACACATGTCTTCAAGGCGTGATGCCTTAATGGATAGATTTATAGCATCTTGTATTCAAGGCTTTACAACTACCACTCAATCAAATGGGACTTTCTCGATCTTTACCTTAGTCTCTGACCTTAGCCCCAACTCAACTTTAACCCTTGGGTATCTGAATTCCTTTGTCTCCAAGTCATGAAATCATTTCCTTAACTCTAAGTTTGTTGTGAGACTTCAAAAGAGCCACAAGATCAGACATAAGATCAATGATTTGTGCTTAATCTCCATACCATAGAATAATATTCCATTTCATTACGAGATCACAAGACAACTGTTCAATTAAAAACACATCCACTGTCTGCGCAAAATCTCTGAACCTTAAGAGCATATTCCATCTCCTTTCAAGATTACATGACTAAAGGGATATGCCAAGTCGCTGAATGATAGATAATATTATGTTGTGATTGGAAAATTAGGAGATAGCCAGAATATTAAAACTAAATCAATGGCATATAATTCATCCTTACAAACTCTGAACTGGTCCTAACTTAACCTTACTGTAGTTTTGATCCATTCTGAGATCACGTGATTGAGGGAAACTCGCAATCTCCAAGTATCTAGCCTAACGATGGTGTAATTCAAAGACTTGGCGCAAGCCATAATATTTGATCCTGATCAATGGCCATGATTTCATCTATAACTAACTCTAAACTAAAATTGACTTCAACTGCCTTGACCATGATTCATTCTGAGATTTAGCAACTGAAAGAAACTCCAAGTTGCTAGAAGATTAGCTAACCCAAGGGTTTATTTCAAGACTTAGCACTGGTCACAGGATTTGATTTGCATCTAAGACCCAGATCACACTTGGCAGGCCCATCTTTAACTTTTCCTAACTTGAACTTTAACCTTAGTCCATTTGGAGATCACGCGACTGAAAGAAACTCTAAGTTGCAAGATCATTTCATAACTCTGGGGTTTATTCTGAGATTTCATGCCATCTGTAAGATCAGACTTATATTGATGACCCTTATGTGATCTCCTAATCTTTTCTAACTTTTGAATTTATTTCAAGATCTAGTGCAAGCCCTAGGATTAGAATAAGATAAATGATCTACGCATTATCTCTTAATCTTTCACTTAACCCCAAGTCCATTTGGCGATCATGCAACAAAGGCAAAAAATTAAACCATGTTTAAACCCTAATTCAAATGATGAGACACATGACTAAGGCCATCTCTGAGTCTCCTAAATAATTCCTTGACCCTTGTTTAATCAAGAGATCTAGCGTAAGCCACATGATCAAAACATCATTAACGGCTCGCATTAAGTCTCTAGAAAAATAACTTAACCTTAAGTACATCCAGAGATCACATGACTAAAAGGAAAGAACAAACCAGACTTTAACTCTAATTTTATCATGAGATTGTGAGATAGACAAATTTTTTTAATCCCCCAATGATTTGACTAACTCTATTTTCATCATGAGACTTAGAGCACAACACACGATCAAAATTAAATCAACGGTTCGCGTTAAGTCTCCAGATCAAATAAGCATATTCTTTTTTCTTGTAGAGATCATGGGACTAAAGGTCACGCTAAGTCACTGACTAAGATGGAATATTCCCTTCAGTTTGAACCCTACCCAACCAAGATCTTATCTGACACATGTCAGCTAGGCATGATGCCTTAATGAATAGATAATGCACATCTTTTGTTTTAGGAAACACGCTGACCGTAGGATGTATTTTAACTTGTTCAATGTATAATCTTACTTTGACCTTAGTCAACTGAGATTAGAGGAAATGTGTTGGCCAAGCACATTCCCTTGAAGGTTAAAGATCTTCATCTTGTTGATCGAGGAATCACGCCAGACACAGATTTTCAGAAAAGGGAAAGATACTTAAGTGGACCTACGAAGAAGTAAAACTTGTTTAAATGCCCCTCGAAAAGACTTATATAGCTAGTTTTATGAATTCAAAAATTTGTAGCCCATGGAATGTAAGTCTTTAAACATAGAAAATTTAATAGGATAAATGTACGAATTAATAAGATGAATGCTCAAGTTAAGACTTTCTACAAGCATAAACTATAATATGAAAATAATAAATAAAATCATAAATAACAACAATGAGTATAAGGAACACTTCCTTGAATTATTTCTATGTCCAAATTTGATCTGCAAATCTGGGTTCCACTAGTGGTTCTTTCTGGGGATGTGCTTTCATACTTGGACACAGCAAGATCCTAGTTGTAATGCCCCTCCAACCCTCACAAAACCTGATTATGCTTGTTGGAAGTTTGAGAATTTTATTCTCTACTAATGATTCTGATTGAAGTTAGTAGTCCAATCTATCTCATCTCCATGTAAGTGTTTGATGTATATTTCTCTTTGAGTAGTGATTCCAACTATGTGTTCATGATATTTTAGGAGCATCGTGTTATGAAACAATTTGATATGTTTGTTGTGTGAGGAACTTCCTTTTTGATGGTTTGAGTACACTAGGATGAATTAAGTTTATTAAGATACTTTTATGACTATGTTCTGGATGGTGTATATATGTTGTTCAAATTGCCATAAAGATTAGGTTTTTTTAATGATTTACCTAATCATAGTTAACATTATTGTATGATTTAATGATTGTGATGATAACTATTAATTAGGGATTAACCCAAATCACCTGATGGATTGTATTATGGATTTAATCTAACCCTTGTTTTATAATTAATTAGTATTACTTTGTATTACGGGTTCTTATACCCTAGTGACATCATACTTAAACTCTACGCTTTCTCTTATTTGATTAGATGATGAGATACTTTCAAAATATGTTGGATAATAGGTTCATCCTAATGATAATCTCTAAATGATCTGAATGTCACCTAATGAATTATATTCTTAGAATATATAGAATTTGGTTTATATACATGATGACATTATCAATGATGATAGTTCATTTTTATTTTGAGATTATGGTGGAGCTAACAATACTAACTCAATCATGATTTAGAATGATTATTGTATGGTGTGTGTGTTGGATGAGGGGAGGAAGTCATAGTCACTTCTGTGGGAGATCCACACGATGTCACACTCCCCCTCCTTGTTTGTCACTTCTTGTACATATATGTATATATTTGTTTTTCTCAACTTGGTGATGCAGGATGCAGGTACTAGGAATCAAGTCCACCTAGCCATAGAGATCTTAGTGTGCCTTTAAAATCCTCAACCGTTGTTTTGGTGGAGATATTACCAAGGTTTCCCCAAGTAGACCCTTTGTGACTTAGGTTCCTTTTTCAGGAAGTCACCCTATTTGGGTTTGCATTGTATTATTATTTCTATGGTTTTGATATTTATATCTTGGTCAGTTGACTATGTTCTTTTATTCTTGAAAGTTATGTTTTTAATGTGATTCTTGGTTATTTTATTAGATAAATAAATATATGTATATATAATAGATATATTATGTGTTTAAATAAATTTTTGGCGTGACTAAATATATGTATATGTATGTATATATGGGTGGACACATATATGCCTATGTATATATATAAATATATTTGTGTATGTATAAAGATATGTATATATAATTAGAGTTGTGATGTAAATATTGTATTGAGACAAAATAATAATAATAATAATAATAGAAGAGCTAAGATAATTATGCCTAATTGGAGAAACTAGTTTTCTAGGAGATTCTAACTCAAGACCTCCTATGAGTGAGGCTAGCTAGTTACCATTGGGTTATGTGAGTTACTTGATCATGTTTTTTATCATTGGTATAATTGATTACTTCATTAGGAATAGTTGGAGGAAAACATCCTGAAGTGCCATTGGAATCAGAGGAAGGAGATAATCTCATGATGAGAAGAACTTTGATAAAAGAGCCACTCAAGGAGGAACCTAGTCAAAGAAGGTCATTGTTTAGGGTGAAGTGTAAAATGATGGGAAAAGTGTGTAGATTCATCATAGACTCAGGGTATACTAATAATATGGTGTTAGAGGAGGCAGTCACTAAGCTGAAAATGACAAGAATACCCCACACTAATCCATATAAGGTCACCTAGCTAAATAAAGGACATGTCCTTGTCAATGAGAAAGCTTGCGTTGAAATCTCCATTGGGAAATACAAGGATAAAGTTCTATGTGATGTCCTACCTATGGATGCATGTCACCTACTCCTAGGTAGACCATGGAAATATGATAGAAAGACCATGCATGATGGAGTGAAGAATTCATACTTATTCAAGAAGGACAATGTGACATTCAAAATCCAGTAACTGTTGGAGGATGTAGAGATGAAATCAACTGGTCCTAATGTTATCATGGTGAGTGAAAAAAATCTCTTAGAGGCCTTATAAGAAGGAGAAGGAGTTGGGTTTGTACTGTTGCTAAATCAAAAGGAAGAGTCTGCAGACAGAACAGTAAAGATGACAAAGTTGCCAAAAGAAGTGTAGGAGTTGCTACAGAAGTATGAAGGCATAGTTAGTGATGGAAAACCATCATCCCTACCACCTAAGAGGTCAGTAAGCCACCAAATAGACCTAATCCCTAGAGCTACACTTCCCAATAAGGCTACATATAAGATGACTCCTCAAAAAAATGAGGAGATAGCTAGGCAGATTCAAGAACTACTAAGCCAAGGTCTGATTAGGAAGAGTATTAGCCCTTGTGTCGTGCCCACTACCTTAGCCCCTAAAAAGGAGTAACATGGAGGTTATGTACTAACTCTAGATAAATAAATAGAATAACCATTAGGTATAAGTTCCCTAGCCCTAGGATAGAATACCTAATGGACTATCTAGGAGGAGCAAGGTACTTTACCAAGATAGACCTAAAGAGTGGCTACCATCAAATCAAGGCAAATGAGGGAGAAGAATGGAAAAAAACCTTCAAGACTATAGAAAGACTGTATGCATGTCTTTTCATGCCATTTGGGCTATCAAATTCCCCATCTAAATTCATGGGGTTGATGAATGAGATACCTCAAGACTATATTGGAAAGTTTGTGGTAGTCTACTTAGATGATATACTCATCTATAGTAAGACAAGGGAAGAGCACCTCAAACACCTAGAATTGGTTTTCAAGAAGATCAACTTGGAAAAGTGTGAATTTATCAAGAAAGAATTAGTTTACCTTGGATTTGTGCTATCTCGGGATAACTTAAAGATGGATCCTAGCAATGTGGAAGCCATCATCAACTGGCCTACTCCAAGAACAGCCACTGACGTAAGAAGTTTTCATGGTTTGGCTCAGTACTATAGGAAGTTTATTAAACAATTTAGTGCAATTTTTGCTCCTATGTTAGACATTATTAAAGGAGGCATGAAGACGAAATTTATGTGGAATGAACAAGATGACCATGGCTTTGAGCTGTTCAAAAAGAAGATTGCTACCCAACCAATTTTGGTTTTGCCAAGATTTGAGAAGCTATTTACAGTGGAATGTGATGCCAAAAATGTAGACATTGGTTCTATCTTGAGCCAAGAGGGAAGACCAATGGCTTTCCATTCTGAGAAACAAAGTGAGGCTAAGAAGAGATACTCTTCTTATGACCTAGAGATGTATGTTCTGGTCCAAGCACTGAGAAAGTGGAGGCACTACCTACTTCCAAAGGAGTTCATAGTCTATTCTAACAACCAAGCATTAAGTTTCTTGAACTCTCAAGATAAACTCAGTCACAAGCATATGAAGTGGGTTGAGTACCTACAAGCCTACACCTTCAACATCAAACACAAGAAGGGGTTGTAGAATAAGGTAGAAGATTCCTTAAGTACAAGAGCCTTGAACATTCAAGAAATTCAACTACAGAGTATGGGGATAGATAATTTTAGATATCTCTATGGTAAAGATGAGGACTTTACATACATTTACAAGGTATGCCAAGAATACAAGAATCACTTTCATAGTCAAGATGGCACATTTTGTATCCTGCAAGACAACTCATTATGCAAGTCAGATAGCTTCCCTATTCTTCAAGGAGGTGGTCAGAATACATGGTTTTCCATTGAGTATAGTGCCAGATAGACATCAAGTTCATGAGTCATTTTTGGAAGACTCTATGGAAAAATCTTGGAACTAACTTGTCATTTGGATTTGTCTATCATCCTCAATCTGATGGCCAAACAGAGGTAGTGAATAGGAGTCTTGGAAATATCCTAAGGTTTTTAACAAAGGAGTATGGTAAAACTTGGGACCAACTCATTGGGAAAGCAAAATATGCCTACAATGACACAGTGAATAGGACTACTGGTAAGAGTCCTTTTGAAATAGTTTATGGCCTCCATCCAAGACAAATACATGGGCTTAAATATATAAAGGATGGAGCCAAGGGAAGTGGCTATACTGATGAGTTTTCACGTTCTATGCAAGAATTCCATGAGACTGTGAGGAAGACACTCATTGAAAATATAGAGAAGCTTAAGAGAAAAGTGGATAAGAGGAAAAGAGATGTCCAATTTCAAGTTGGGGATCTAGTGATGGTTCACCTCAATAAGGAAATATTACAAAAAGGAGCACCGCATAAACTTCAGATGAAAAGAATTGGCCCATGTGTCATACTGGCCAAATATGGAGTAAATGACTACAAGGTGGAAATTCCAGTTGATATAGGTTTATCTCTAGTGTTTGATGTTGGAGACCTAGTTTTGTACAAAGGCCCAACCATAGATGTGGATCAAAGTTTGACTGAAGTCATACAGGACGTGGAGGAACTCAAATTTCCATCTACACCAATCAAGCAGGCAGAACACATACTGGATTTGAGAGTCTACAAGAAGACAAGGAAGAAGGAATACCAAGAACACTTAGTGAAGTGCCATGGAAATTTAGATGCAGATGCAATTTGGATAAAGGAAACATAGTTTAAAAATTTGGGCATTGACCTCAACTTACTCAATCCAAGGGCGGTTTGAAGTCTTTTCATTTGGGGACGATGGTGCATGAGCACCTAGGCTATCCTCAGAACCTTAGTTAGTTTGTATTGTAGCTGACTATAGCCAAGTCAGTATGTTTTTTCTTAGACCTTAGAATGTATCTTTTTTGTGTGTGACTAGGTGGATTATTAGTTAGTGCTAATTTCATTCTAGTTTAGTAAATTTTCTTTTTAAGTGGTTAGTCCTTAGAATAGGCCTAAATTTGGGAAATGGGGTCTAAATATGTCCTAGACCTATGTAAGGCGAGAAATATTCTTAAAGAGGATTATAAGATGTTATTTCATCAATTTTTATGGGTTGGAGGACCTAAAAGATAGTTTGCATCATAAATGCAAAAGATGCTCAAAAGTTGTCATGACAACATTTTCAAGTTTTGCAAATGTTGCATGCAACTCGTCAACTTTGGATTCCCCTCATTCTAGGAGTGGTAAATAAATTTTAGTGTCCTAAAACAGTGGAAGAAGCATCTTATGATACTCAATGGCTCATTTCCTAAGGTTGATTGATTGTAAGCAAGTTTTTGAAAGCAATAGAGAAAATGTTCTGAGATACAAAGTACAATCAGCTTATTTGAATGTTCTTAGTGTTTTAATGGATTGATATACTTGATATATTGGTGGATTTGGGTATTAGGAATACATTTAATACTTTTTCATTCAAGGAGAAAGTAGAGTATAGTTTATTTGGTAGCCTTAGGAAATTGTTTAAGTTTTAGGGAGTCTGTTGGTCCAGTTTAGTGTAGTTTTTGTTTTATGGCTCCCCCATGAAATCCAACTGTTGAAAACTCAAAAGGTTGGATTAATGAGTTAGGGGAGCTTCTGTATAGTGTAAATACTCAAGTAGGAGGTTAGAGGAGTTGATTTTCTATTTTTATAGCCATGCCTTAGGTGAGCTAGGACTGTCTGGTTAGGTGTATAGCAGAGGAAAAGATGAATGTAGAGACAAGGGTGTGTATGAAATTTATGAACTAGGTGTGCTTCTAGGGTCTTTATGGTCTTATAGATCCTTGGTTAGGATTTTAGAGCTCATCCAATCCATTTGGATAGAATTTTCCATAGAAGTCAGTGGACTACTTGATAAGAGACAAAATAGGCCTAATAGCCCTACAATTCAAGACAAAGGTGTACGGAAGGCTTGGTGACCCTAGACCTTGAAAATCCTTTAGGTCTTCAAAAAGGGTATCAGGATCCTAGATTATTTTTAGGGTTTATTTGAAAGATTTAGGAATAAATCCAAAAAAAACCCTCTAGATAGGGTTGACTGGTCAATTAGGCCTAATAGGACCATTTTGAGAGAAGATTTGGAACTCGGTCAAATTGGGATTAAAGACCTATTCAAATGGGAATGTATGGATACAAAAGGTGTGTGCAAGTAGTAGACAAGACTCTTGTATCATTTGTGGAATTGGTATGAAGGGTTTAGGATTGGAATCCTTCCAAGCAAGTTTGAAGTATTGAGACAAAACTAATGGTAGTTGTCCTTCAAGGTGAAACACCAAAAGAGAGACTCTTAGCGAAGAGTTGAAATAGTCTTAGGCTTAGTTTCTTGAGGCTATTGAGATCCTAGAAGAGTAATTGGGTTCCTAAGTAGACTAGCGAAAGCAAAGTCCTACCTAGAGAATTGTGTGAGCACACCTTGGGGTTACTTCTATCAATAACCTTATATAAATTCAAAGATATCTCAATTGAATATTACTTTTCGAATTACAGATGGATTGATTATGGCCACAATCAATTGAATTTAACCATGCAAAATGAAAAGACCAAGTGACAATAGAAACTATGAACTTAATCAAGAATATGCAACAAAAAACTATCACTTTGAAGAAAATCTATAGATTTTATCCAAGGGACTAATTGAAAAGGATAATGAAACAATTCCCAAAGATGAAAGAAAAAGGGCACTTATCTTTATTGATTTTGGTAAAATGATACATTTAGGTCCATGTTATAGTTGTTGATCAACACTATCCAATCTGCCTATAATAATGATGATTATAATCCTTTCACATGGTCTTGGTAGCCTTATTTATATGTAGTTAAAAGGATGCAAAAAAGCCTCAGACTGATGTGCCTCTTGGTAACTAAAACCTAATCCCTAAATCGACAATTGAACATTAGGTACCTTTAAAGGAATGACTAATCATCCTTCTTAAGAATAATTGTTGACCAATTAGGTTTCAACCATAATTGCTTAATAAATCCTTGGTGATTTATCTTCAGATTATCAAATAATGATATTGCATTATCACAGTACTTCAACCAAATGTATTTATCAAGTATTTCTGCATCTAATAATGACCGTCATCCCTGGCATGTTGAATATCATCTTTATTGAAAATTGGCATGTCGACATTATCGACCACCTTCTGGTATCCTTCATCTTTATAAGAATCCTCCAAGTATGTTTTTATATGGTCATCATCTCACATTTCATCATAGTCACATTATTCTATCAACAGATAATTCCATGTTTTTCCACCTTTTGAAAACCCTGCACAACAATGTCGACAATATATTAATCAAACAGACAAAACCCTCATTAATTAAAATACGATTAAAACATGAAATAAATAATATATAAAATATCCCTGTCGACGTCGCCATTTGAGTTATCTACTCTATCAACTGTTGAAGACACTTGGAAACACCACGTAATGGCTTGAAGAGTAAGAATCATACATCTTTTCTTATAGGCATTGCGCCCACCATTGATACTCTCTATATTTTAATAGTTGATCATATTACTTAGACCACTATGGGCCTAGGACACGTGTCACCTAGGCACATATCCTCAAAGATTAAAGACTACATCTCTTGATTTTAGTCATTGCGCTAGCCATCGATTTTCACCAAATCAACCGTAGATCAATCTTCAAATCTTTTTTATCAGCCAATCATCTTTATTACCCAGTTAAGGCACCATCATTGATTAAACCCATGTGCTAAAAGATGAGGCTTTAGTAGTTTGAACTTTAATTTTTCTTGCAAACTGATGTGAATCCTTATCATCTCGATTGACCAATCAAGTGCTACCATATGTATCCTTGCTATCTTATCCTTAGACTTTGGCGGGCCCAGGACATGTGTCGCATTGTCACATTCCCTTAAAGACTAAAGGTCATGCATCTTATCTTCAAAAGATAGTGCCCACCATAGATCTTGTTTGATTTTTAACCGTCGGTTAACCTGACTCATCTTATAACCCTCGTGGGGCCGCAACACATGTTAATATGGCGCATTACCTTGAAGCTTAAATATCTTCATCATCTATCTTAAGGGAAATCCCCAACTGTTGATTTTGTCAGAATCTTAACCATGCGTCATTCTTTCTTACAAATTGAACTTTAGTGGGACCGAGACATGTGTCAACATCACACGTTCCCTTAAAGGTTAAAGATCTACATCTCTAGCTTTGAGTCATTATGCCAATCGTCGATGAAGTTTGAACTAAGCGATGCTTCAACTGTTGATTTGCATTCTTCTCTACTCATATTTTAGTGGGACTAGAACATGTGGCAATCAGGCGTGATGCCTTAATGGATAGATAACAAGAATCTTATGTTTGAGGAAACACGCTGACCGTCAGATGAATTTTTCTTTCTTGATGTATTAACTTACTTTGACCTTAGTCAACCGAGATCAGAGGACACGTGTTAGCTAGATGCATTCCCTTGAAGCTTAAAGATCTTCATCTCACTGATTGAGGGATAATGCCATCCTTAGATCTTCAGAGAAAGACTATTTGTTTAAGTGGATCTATGAAGAGGTAAAAATTGTTTAAATAACCCGTGAAAAGACTTAAAATGACTAGTTTATGAATTCAAAAAATTGTAGGTTGCGAAATGTAAGATTTTAAACATAGTAAATTTAATAGTATAAATGCATGAATTAATAAGATGAATGAATAAGTTAGAATATTTTAAAGCATAAAATATAAATGAAAGGAATAAATAATGAAATAAAAGGATAGATTCAAATAATAAGGGCACAGGATATTGGTGCAGGAGCACCTATGAAGTCACCTAAGTTCACCATGGATCCAGTCAAAGACAAAGGAATAAAATCATCCCTAAATATGGATTGGGGTGTATTGGAATTAATAATGACAATTTGTAATAAAGAATGCAATGAAATGTTGTCAAGTCCTATTTGTCCAGGTAGAGGGCTAGGACTTCAAAAATATTGTAAATTGGGTCAATAGTGCCCAAAGGGTCTAATTAGGATTTAGAAAGTGTCTAAGGGATTCAAATAGATCCTAGGAATAAGATTTTATAAGTTTTATAAGTTAGAATGCTTAAATTTTTGAAATTATGTAAGTTAAGAGTTCAAATTTTTGAATCTTAATGGTTACTTAGTTTAGGAGGGAAAATGGAACTAAGCATGTAAATGTATTTGTAATCCCAAATAACCAATGGGAATTGGTTAAATTAGTTGGGAGGTATTTGTATATGATCTGGAAAGTGTATGGAATAACATAGTATAGCCTGGTACAAAGATTGTACGGATTTCACAAGTTTGAAGCAATAAAGTGGTAGTTTTTGCAAATTTCTTGATTTCTGAAAGTTCTAATGAGTCTAATTCATTGAATAGACATCAATGTGTAGACACCCAAAAATGGACAGGCTTGTGTCTTTAGAGTAAAAACACTAATTTTCACCTATTAATTAATGGTTTTTTGATCGTCAATTAATCATCTATTTTCTTCCAAATTCATTCCCCAAATCATCTAATCAAATTCCCAAAATTAATTAAATAATTAATTAACCTTAATTGATTAATTATCATTAATTAATTAATTAAATTCAATTTCCTATAGTTTAAATTCAAATATTTAAACTTACTATTTAAATTCTTCCAATTAAATTAATTTAATTTCATCAAATAAAGCAATTCTAAATAAAAAAGAATTCAATCATCTCACATGTTAAAAACATTAATTAAATAAATGAATTAAATATTCATTTATCTTCAAAGAGATAACTCCAATCAGATCACATGGGGTACCCCACCCATCTCTCTAGTTCATATGGGTAACTCCACCCACCTCTTCAGTTCTAAAAGGTAACTCAAAATTAGCTCTTTAGTCAACCAAACTCTATCTCCTCTTTACCAATTGAACAAGTGGAGTTTACTGATGGCTTCTCTAGTTCCTTTTAATCTCAACCATTAATCTCCCTATCTATGAGATTGATCTCAACTGTTTATTTCATCCCTAATTCCTATATAATAAACCCTTCATACCCATTTGAAGGATCTAGGATTTCAAGCTCTCGTGAACCATTACTATGTCAGTTTGGTTCTAGCATTCAAGCCATCTTGCAATCACAAACCCATTTCAATTAGCAAATTATCGGTGCTTCTCAAGTCATAGATGCTACCCACGCCAATATTGAGCATCAAAAACAACATTTCGGAAGGAGTAGAGAGAGACAATAGAAGCTTCAAGCACTTTGGGGTTTGCATTCATTTTTTCCTTTCATAGCTTGTACATTTTATTGGTTACATTTTAGGTTATTCATTTTAATAGTTCTTGTGTACTTAATTTGTATCATTGTAAAACCGTTGCTACTAACCCCTACCTTTGGAAAGCTTGGGAACCATGAATCATGAAGAAGAGAGGCGTACATTTTGGTGAACCCGACGTGAATGAAATAGCACAAATATTTCTTGCAGGCAGCAGACAGAACTAATCAGCCATGGTTGTATGGTCACAGATCAAAAAATTCATCTTTTTCTTGATATCTGTGCTATTTTGCAATTGCTACTATTCTACTGCAATCGACAAACTTGTGTCACAATTGACTAGTTTAATACCACAATTGATTGTAGGCTTTCGCACTATTATTCTGTCATCTTGTGTCTATTTATCTTCTGGTAGTGTTTCTGCAATTGATTATTGTTTGCTACAATTTCATGTATCGTACCGTAATTGTCTGATCTGTGCTACACTCAAACGCATCCTTCCACAATAATCAACATTCTACTGCAATTGATTAGATGTTACTGCAATTGAAGACACATTGCTGCAATTGACTCAAAAGCTACATTTTTGCCTATTTTTATTGGTTTTCATGCAGGGCTGACTAACAATGAATGAAAAAGAAGGTGATCAGATGCATAGAAGGTGCTAGAGCTTTAAGAGCTACAAGAAGGAGAACCATCACCTATCGATCACAAAAAATGGCTATTCTCACAATCGCAGCTGAAGATCAAAGTGAAGCATACACAAGGTACATTGATTCAATTAAGAGATTCGCAGGTAAGTATAAAGTCACCATTAATTTCAGCAATCTCAACAATTCTAGAGTTTCTGAATATTCTACAATTTTGGATTGAAATCTTTCATTTCTAAAGATACTAAACACTTTCTTTGACAGGTACAAACCGAGGAGGCAAGATAATAATACAACTTAAAATTCATTCACTTGTCGATTTGGGCTTAAAAAGAGCAGTGTTTGACACACATCTCACATTTTAGATTTGGGTTTAAAATTGACGTGGGGATTAAAAATTGAACAAGGCAAAGAATCTCTCAATTTGGTGCATTAAAATTGAACAAGCAATCAACACCTACTTTTTGGACTTAAAATTGAACACTTGCGCTTGTATGGTGGTGTAGCTTAGTTCACATTTCAAACTTTCAGAGCTTAATTAATTTACCTTGTGTCTTGAGTTTTGGGTGCACTTGCATAATCTATTAGATTAGACACCTTTATACTTTTAGAAAGGCCTATCTGGGGAATGCGCTTCTTCCTCACAAAATGACCTTAAACCAGTAATCCTTCTAATCGGTATATAAACAAGGTGCGAACCAAAGTTCCATCTTATCTAGCCAAGCTCGGGTGAGGTGTGTTGATGATAGTCTAGATTGGGGAAATATCCCTAAGGAGCCAGCATGATCAGCTAGGCTCTTAAGTGAGTCACACATGTACAAACTGATTGGATAAAGGCCACATATCCTTACTACAACCTTTTTAATTAGAGACCAACCCGATATACCTCCGAACAGATACCTTATTATAGTGCAAGGGGTTGTAGAATTTCCCCCCAAGATTTCCAACATGTGTGTCCCATGGTATTTGTGTAGTGAAAGAGATCTTCACTCCACGACAACAATACTTGGTAACAACAAAAACATGGGTGCCTACATCATGGACCTTTGTATCCTAGTAGTGTGACAATTGTTGTGTGAGCTAACAGACATTCAAGAATTAGGTCTATAACATTATATTCTAAAGCCATAGACCTAGATTAATCTGACTATTCATTGTTGAGACCTTGTGATAACCTTGCAACTTGAAAAAGTTGTAGAACATAGACATTGCCAGTCATCATTCTTCAAAACATAGTGTCTATTGTTCTTGTTCTTTGATCAATCTCTAAAAACACAAAACAAACATCCAACTGTCAAAATGAGTCAAACATGTTAAATTCTAGGGTTGTCAACATTAATTGTCTTGCAAATCAGAAGCCTTGTTCCAGAATATCAAAATTGTCAAACAGTGATACCTATCCTCTAGTCTTTTTTGAGACTATTCACCTTTTATTGCAATTGCCTGCATTTTGCCACAATTGACAAAAATCTACCATAGTTAAACTATTTATTGCAATAATCAACCTGTTTATTACCGTAATCAGTGATAAAATACCGCAATCGACCATTCACTTTGCCACAATCGGTAGAGTTGTGCCGCAGTTAACCAGAGATATTTTACACCTATTTTGACCTAAAACCTTGAAAGAACTCTTCATTTTGTGTCAAAGACCAGTGTCTATTCTAGAAAAATGCGAATAACATTGTGTGAATCTCTAAACATTAAAGATCATCCCTTCTCTAAAAAGCACGATTATTGTCTAAAACATTGTTAGTTTGAAAGCTCAGACTCGAAATATCTTGATCTCATCATATCAAACATCATCATTATCTCTATCAAGTGACTTTGTCATAGGAAAAGGTTGATGAATATTATCTTTTACAAACATCACCACTTTGAGATCAAGATATATCAACATTTGTCCTTATAATTACCCTTGTCCAAAACATAACTCGGACTTCCTTAGAAAGTTTATCCTTTTTTGTTTTCTTTATATGACTTGTTTTAGTTACAAAATCTGGACCACGCTATGTCTCAAACACCTCATGGAGGGCCTTACACAAGGTCAAAGGCTAGAACACAACCTAATGAGTCATATATCAATAGATTCCCCACTTGGGAAATAGAGCAAGAGAATGATCCTTTTGTAAATACCAGTTCTGGTATATTCATTGAACAACCTCATGGGTCTGCTTTTTTCCAAAATGTCATAGAAGAGGAGATTGAAGATATTGAGCAAGATGCTTATTCCACACAAGTAGTTGACACTATTATAGAGAGGAATCATGAATGTTACTTAACCATGTTGATAAAGAAGGGAGTCAAACTCCCCAAGGAATTCAGTGTATCGACCATATGGCCCAAAAACCCTCTTACAGGTCAAAACACTACTCAGTCCTCTTAGATACTACCTGTTGTATCTCAAATCTTCCCACCACTAATAACACCCACATTGGCATAGACCATACCCAATCCAACCAATTTCACAAACCAAGCAAGCACATCTTCCACTCAAAGCATGACAGGCTTGCAACTAAGTGCACCCATGGTCACTAGTATGCCTCCACCTTCAATCTCATGGCCTGGACAATCAAGCTCTCATGCTATGCCTTCCATCCCACCAAATACCAGCTATTCTAAAACTATGCCACTACTATAGTCAATTCCTACTAGTCTTGGGATCAAAACCTCATGCCTGCAAGGATCCATCTTTGTCGGTATGACTTATAGTCAATGCCCACCCAAAGCTACACCTTTTCCCATTCCAAAAAAAATCCAACCTCCACAACAACAACCCCAACCTTAGTTTCCGCAATTCCAACCCTAACAATAGTAACCCTAGCTTCAATTGCCATAATCCAACCTCACTAATAGCAACCCCAGCTTCAGTTGCCACAATTCCAACCCCAACAAAAACAACCCCAGCTTCAATTGCCTCAAATCCAATCCCAGCAATAGCAACCCTAGCTTCAGTTGCCATAATTTCAACCTCAGCAACAGCAACCCTAGCTTCATTCGACTCAAATCCAACCCCAACAACAAAAACCCTAGCTTCAATCGCCATAATTCCAAACCCAGCAATAGCAACCTCAATCTCAGCAACAGCAATATCAACCCCAGTAATATTAGCCACAATTTCAACAACAACAACATTCCCAATCCCAACAACAAATGCATCAAAACCCACCATGGGCTACTCATGTGCCCCCATTTCAAAATCATATAGTGGGAAATCAATATCAAGTCCCTAGGATGAAATCCTATGTTCCTACTCAAGGGATACAGAGGCGCAACCTCATACCTACTAAAAAATAGAGGAACATCATCACACATCATCCTCAGTATCAAACAGACATGTTGATGGAACAAATGCAAACCCTTCAAACCCAAATGATGGATATGCAAAATCAGGGGCAAACCAAATCCTACACTGTAGAGGATTTATACCCATACCCCTTTGACCATTCTCTTCACATGTCTCCATTCCCAACTCACTTCTTGATACTGAAATTTGACAAATATAGGGGCAATACCAACCCTATTGAACATATCTGAGAGTTTTTCTAGTTGTGTCAAAGTCGCACATGATGAGACATATTTAATGTGATTGTTCCCACAAAGCTTGGCCATACCAGAAATGGAATGGTTCTCGCATTTACCTCATGGCATTCAATCTTGGGGTGAACTGGCTAAAAATTTCATCACTCACTTCCATCACAACATCAAGCACAAGGTCAGTATCAAGGACCTTTGCAATATCAAACAAAAGGATGGAGATTCTTTTGTGAAATTCCTATAGAGATGGAGGAATACTACAAACCACATAATGTATGATGTGCCCGAACAAGACCTAATAGTCATGTTCATTGAAAAATTGATCCCAAACATGTCATTCACAATAGAATTGTAGTTAGCTCCAAACTTCACACAACTCATCGAACAAGGAGTTCATTGTGAGAATAACTTAGTCAAATGATGAATCCTTGTAGATCCAACACAAATGAATACAAACAAAAATGCAACAGACAAAGCTAAGTCGTGGAACAAAAATAAGAATGTCACTAATGACGGTGTCATTGATGTGAAGACAGTCAACTACGCACAACCCAAGGTATCACTACAAGGCGCACCTATGCCCAACCAACAACCCACAGGGCCCACTCATCAAGCATACACTCAAAACCAACCTCCCCCTGTCCAAGCAGCCGATGTGTCAAACAGTCAACAATAGACTCAACACAAACCATGGATTCAATACCAGCAACAAGATTTCACACCATTAGGAGAGCCGATAGAATCAGCTTTATGCAATCTAATACAATCCAACACTATCACTCTCCCAGAAATTAGGGAATTTGAACAAGATGCCAAAAAATCAAGGTGGTATAATGATAAAGACTTTTGCAAGTTTCATCAGGTGAAAAGACATAAAACACCTAACTATTACCAATTGAAACATGCTATCTAAGATCTAATTAACATAGGGGTCATCGATGTAACAAATACCCAAGCCAAATGAACAACTAATCACACTATCTTCAATGATACATCTCATGATCACAACAAGGGAAAATCCTCTGGGTCTAGTGGATCATCCAAACAGGTTAGCTATAAATATGCCAATAGTGATAACGTCATCAATTGCCTCAATCCTTCAGATAGCCATGTGGATACAATTACTATCAAAGACCAAGGTAAAAAATGTGTTGTAACCACGTGTCATACCTGATGCAGAGATCAGGGTGGTGAACCAATAAACAACCCAAAATGAGCAATAGTGTAAATGTGTTCCAAGTGACCCTTCTAGGTCTTGATATGCAAAATCCACAAATAGTCAACTATAAGAGGTTTCAAGGCTTCAATAGGTTTATTTTAGCATGTATGACATGTTCCAATCAATACTTTTTAGTTTCAACACCTTTTAGGCCAAAATGCACAATGTAGCCAAATGTTGTCAATGCAAAATTGTAACTCTGTGATAGCAGGGAGACAAAAAGGTGTATAACTTTTGTTTTCACCAAAAGACCCCTTGAATAAATCACAATTTCAGACACTCCCTATCCTTGTAAAACACATATATAAAAATTAGATAGGCTTCCTTTGGAAAATAACAAAGATTCTTCACAGTGACACTGTTTTCAACAATTGAAGCAATGATGCATTTACAAAGCAACTTATAGAAGTACTCAATGTATGGACTCCACAGCTTGCATAGGTTTCTAAAATTCCTTCAATTAGATCAATCCCCACTCAATTTGACTCTATGGGTTTCCTAACCCCAAAAGCCCCAATTCATCCTTTACAAACCCTTGTTCCTAGGGCATCACCAATCTCACATGTGCAACGACTTCTTTGACTAATTCCAAGT
>MU227942.1:62188-83927 GCA_018584345.1 Thuja plicata | reverse complement strand
GTCCCCTCACTTTTCCTCTTATTTTCACCTTTTAAATGCTTGGTGGCCACCAATAATTGAAGTTAGATTGTCATTAATGGATTAGAAATACTTATACATGTTAGAGAAATACCATTCTATGAAGAAATAGAAGACATTTCACAGAATGGTCATGATTATTTGAAAAAAAAAACTTCAAAACTGTCAATAAACTGCCTGTAACAGTCAGCACTCAATGAATTTGAACAAACCACTTACAAATTTGGATTCAAATCTTGGAACTTTACATCAGAACATGTCTGAAAACACCATATACTATATTCCAATGTAAAAGATGAACAATAAACTCAAAATTCCTGCCAATGTCTATTAAAACAAAGCACTTTTATTCAATTTTAGAGAAACAGTCCGTACAAAACTGAGGTACAGGCCGTACCATGATATATTTATGACTCCAAGAGGTAGTTAACATTCCTCCCAACCAACTCCCATCAGTTTCATTTTTTAACTCTTAACCAAATTTAAATTATGGAGTTTCCCTCCTAAATGCCTTTATAGCCGTTTGTATTCAAAATTTGAATTTTCTAAAGTAATAAACTATAGTTTAAAGGACTTATTGAATGTGTCAACTTATGAAAGGACTTGATATTATTATGAAATCATACTAGACCCTATCAAATGACTTCTCTACCCTAGACAACCACTAGATCCTATTCCATGGATCAATTACAACTTTTCAACATTGCAATCCATCAAGGCATCATACAAAATTATGACTTTTTATGCTTTCAAATGCCATGATTGGTTGAAGGATTGCCCAATTGATCTTAGGAGATGCTCCATGACCTCTGTGATGACTTGGAACTTCAATGTTCCTTTGATGAGCATATGATGCTCCTGCATCAATACCAGATTTTTCTTGCAAGGTGTACCATCCTCATCTACTATATCTACCAATCCTAATGCAACCTTAGACCCACAGCCAAGCATAGTGGATCAGCTAAAAAACACACCTATCTAGATCTCCATGTTTGACCTATTGCGCATATCTCTGTAGCATAAACTAGCACTTGACCAAGCCCTTCAAAATGCATCTGTCCCAAGGGACATAACACCCAAGAGCTTCCAAACAATGGTTAACCATATAGCTGCTAACAAACATGCCACATTCACAGACCATGATGTACCACCACATAAATCCCTATATAATGATCCTTTTCACTTGCTTGTCTAGGTCCACAAAAGCGCTATCCATAGAGTCCTTGTTGATGGTGGAGCTAGGTTAAACATCTATACTCTAAAGTTAATCAAGCAACTAGGCTATTCATAATCAAGCATTGATGTCACAAGGAGGATAAATATTAGAGCTTACGATGAAGAGGAAAGATCCTCTAAAGGTATTATCATTCTACCTGTCCATATTGGTTCAGTGGTCAAGAACACTCCCTTCCAAATCCTAGACCTTGAGTTGGGATACAACATGTTAATAGGGAGACCATGCATACATGAAATGCAATTTGTACCCTCAAAATACCATCAATGCATCAAGTTCCCACACCAGGGAGAAGAAATCATCATAGAGGGAGATCCCAATCCTTTCCAATACTGTAATGTGGTCCAAATCAGCACTGACAACCAGGTATCCTTAAACCAAGACACAATCATCCCATCCTCTTTAGGAGAAAATCCTAAGGATGTCACACGGAAAGTGGGAAAAATATCCATTACCGACAAGGGTTGTGATGAATACAAATATGAAGAGGCTTTCACTCTCACAAATATGTCTTAGAGCCTAAGAACATATGGCATTCCGTAACCGGTTATTATAATAGAAACTCTAGGACCTGTTCTATTTAGATTTCCACCCGTGACTTTTGTCAGATGGGGGGACATTGTAGAGGAAAAGCCATTTGAACAAGATATCAGTACATGGTTGTACCAAGATCCACAAGAGACATTTTGACAACCCCTACCCCTATCAAACTATGGAAATGGTTATACAATGTTACAAAGATTCAGGTATGATGGCAGAACAGGTCTGGGGGAAATACAAGAAGGCTTAATGGAATTGTCTCTCCTGCCAACACAAAGAAACAAAAGAGGGTTAGGCTATGGGAAACAAAGAACCAACCCTATAATCTAAGACATCCCAGTTGATCAGGAAAAAATAGCAGAGATGCATCGGGGGCATAACTCAGAACATGTCTTAATAAGCAACATACTAGCACAATTCTTGCCTACCGAAGAGGGAACCTCTCAAACCCAAATGAACCTCAACATAGAAATCGATGATAACGAAGGAAGTGAGACATCTGACGAGTGTTATATCAAAACTGACTCCCACGAGTATGAGTGGAGATCCCTTCACGACTCTGAACCGTTGATTCCAGATTATTCCCCTCAGTCAGACACCATCATAAACCTAGAAGACTTATTTGACCAACTATCCATTGATGACCAACCTTGCATAGATAAACATGTCATTCTCCATTCTCCAAGTGATGCATCCACATCACAATCTAGGTTTGTTAGAACCCTATCCAAAGTCCCTTTCAACCCAATAGTGTGGGATAAACAAGGACCACCTAATATAGATATTTTTGAGAATGACGAGGCCATTTCAGACTTCATAGGACTTAGAGAGGGAATGCCATCAGGAGATCATAAAGCAAGTTTCTCCATTGACCTCGATAGATTAGTGTACTTTGGGGAGGAAGCCCCTCTTTCTAGTCATCAAAACAAATCAAAAAATAAAAAAGAATCATCAGTAAGTGAAAACCAAAAGGTGCTTACTGACATAAAAAATGATAAAAAGCTAAAACAAGACGTATATTCTAGTAAAAACCTCACTGAGGTGCTAGAAGATGGAAAGAAGGAACTCCTCCCCTTGACAGAGGAGAAATCAGTATTACTAGGAGAAGAAATAGAGGAAGTCAATTTGGGAGATGAAAAGAACCAAAAGAACATCTACTTGGTGAAATCACTCACCCTAGAGGAGAGAGAATAGTTCATCAATTTATTTAAAGCAAGAATGATCAATTTTGCATGGTCCTACTCAAATATGCCAGGATTAGATCTAGAGCTTGTACTACACCATCTCCCATTGCTACCCAACACCAAACCTGTCAAATAGAAGGTAAGAAAGATACATCCCCATGTTGCATTTCTAGTCAAAGAAGAATTGAAAAAGCTCCTGGATGCCAAGTTCATAAGACCAATACCATACGCAGACTAGATATATAACTTGGTCCAGTTACAAAGCACAATGGTTAGATATGGATTTGTACAGACTTCAGAGATCTCAACATAGCTTATCCCAAGGATGAATTTCCTTTACCCAACATTGATATGATATTAGATCTAACCATTGGACATCAAATTCTATCACTTATGGATGGATTTTTAGGGTATAATCAGATAAGGATCGCACCAGAGGACCAACACAAAATAACTTTCACATGTCCTTGGGGCACATATTGTTGGAATGTCATGTTGTTTGGTCTAAAAAATGTTGGAGCAACATATCAAAGGGCCATGACAACTATCTTTCATGATCTCATCCACAAAACAATGGAAGACTATGTGGATGACATACTAGCCAAGTCAATGCTTTGCAAGGATCATCTACAAGTATTGGGACCAATATTTGATAGAATGTAGGAATACAAAGTTTGTTTAAACCCAAAGAAATGTGCATTCGGTGTCACAGTAGGAAAGCTACTAGGGTTCATAGTGTCACATAGAGGGATCAAAGTAGACCCAGTGAAAGTCAAATAAATATTGGACATGCCTCCACCATCAAACCTAAGGAAACTAAGAGGGTTAAAAGGAAGGATCCAATCAATCAGGCACTTCATAGCTTATCTAGCAGACAAGTGCCACCCATTCCAACATCTACTACACAAAGAAATCAAATTAATATGGATAGAGAAATGCAAACAAGCATTCCAAATATTCAAGGACTACCTCCTCAAGTCTCCTATATTGGTGCCACTAGTCCAAGGTAGACCATTGCTTCTATATATCTTAGCAACGGAATCAGCATTAGGCATACTCTTGGCACAACATGATGACATAGGTAAAGAAAGGGCCATCTACTATCTAAGCAGAACATTGGTAGGATATGAGCTCAACTATAATCCAATTTAAAAGTCATGCCTTGCAGTTGTCTTCACTTCCTAGAAGCTGAGACATTAAATGTTGAGTCATCAAACAAAGTTGATAGCACATATCGATCCTTTAAAGTACCTCCTAAGAAAAGTAGTGCTCATCGGATGACTTGAAAAGTGGGTAATGATCTTAAGTGAGTTTGACATTGAGTACATAGACAAAAAGGCCATCAAAGGGCAAGTGATTGCAGACCAACTAGCAGAGGCACCTATTCAGGATTATCAGCCTATTATTTATGACTTTCCAAATGAATCTATTATGACACTACAACCAGTGATAGAGGTATGGAAACTATACTTTGATGGGTCATGCATGAACCATGGTGCAGGGGCAGGAATAGTGCTCATCACTCTAGATAATGATACAATTCCAAAATCTATCAGACTCAACTTCCCCTGCACAAAAAACATAGAAGAATATGAATCACTGGTCATCAATTTAAAGATAGCAGTTCAATGGAGAATCAAGAACCTTAAGGTCTATGGAGATTCATAATTGGTCATTAGCCAAGTCAACAATGATTCTATGACAAAAGATGAGAAGCTAATACCATACAAATAATAGATGGAAAGATTGTGCACCAAGTTCCAATACATCTTCTTCGAGAAAGTACCTTGAGCTCAGAGCAAAGCTACAGACACAATGGCTACCATAGCATCACTGATCGATATGCCAGGAAACAAAACACGATTCTAGGTTCTAGTAGAACAACTCTTGGTGCCATCACATCAAGCATCCATCACAGAATCAATATGTGTCCTTGTTGGTCCTGAAACCCCATGGTACCAAGATGTATACAACTACCTCCAAAATAGTGTTTTACCTCCCAACTTGTCTAGAAACTAGAGAAAGTCCCTAATCCGTCAAGCCTCTAGGTATACCATCCTCTCAAATACTTTATATAGATGAAGTCTAGATGGAATGCTACTATGATGTCTCACTTCCACGGAATCCCAAAGAGATTTGTGCGAGGTATATGAAGGAATTTGTGGAACCCATGGAGGTGGCAACATCTTAGCTAAGAAGATCACCCGCATGGGATACTATTGGCCCATAATAGAGATAGATGCACACAAACATGTACAAAGGTGTAGACAATGTGAGATTCATGGAGACCTCATCCATGCACCAGCCCAAGAACTAAATACTATTACATCACCATTGCCATTTTCTATGTGAGGATTTGACTTAGTGGGCAAAATTACACCTTCTTCAGTAAATGGACACAAATACATCATAGAAGCAACAGAGTAGTTCACTAAGTGGGTGGAAGCAATTACCCTCACTTACATTACTGGAAAGTAGATATCAATGTTCATACTTAACCACATCATTTATCGATATGGGATCCCTCAAACCATCCTGACAAATCATGGTACGCCTTTCCAAAACAAAGATATTGAAGAGCTATGTGAACATTTCCATATCAAAAAAGGGTTCTCTTCATTTTATTATCCTTAAGGGAATGGCCAGGCCAAAGCTACAAACAAAACAATTTTGAAAATCTTGAAGAAAATAGTGAATGAATCAGGACAATACTGGCATTTATAGCTTAGTCCCGCATTGTGGGAATACAAAAATAGCATGAGAACACCTACAGGAGCCACTCCTTTCTCCCTAGTCTATGGATCAGAGGCGATGTTACCCCTCAAAGTGGAAATCTCATCCCTAAGGATATCATTAAAGAACTTGATTATAGATGAAGACTACAGAGTAGCAAGGCTCAGTAAACTGGAGTTACTAGATGAAAGAAGACAACATGCTTTCAACCACTTATAAGGATATCAAAATCACCTTAGAAGGAACTATCATAAGAAGGTGAGGTCACAAAAATTTGAGGTAGGCAACCTTGTCCTCATGGAAAATCAAAAGAACCAAGTAGAAAGAGTGAAACTGGGAAAGTTTGAGCCTAACTGGCTAGGACCATTTGTCATTATCAACTCTACCCATAGTGGGGCATACCAACTGGTGACACTAGAAGGAGATCAGCTCCCCAGATACATCAATAGCATGCACCTCAAGAAGTTCTACACTTGAGGTCTCTAAGGTTAAGGCACATATATACATATCCAGAAATGCCCAAAAAATTAAAAAAATACAAAAAGTTACCTTGGTGAAAACCTGGCAAACAGGCGCACCTTGGTGACAACAAAAAAAATAAAAAAATAAAAAAAGAAAAAAAGTAAAGAGAAACAAAATTACTCTCTTGGTGAAAACCTAGAAAATAGATGCTATTGAATAGGTACCTTGGTGAAAACCTAGAAAATAGGTGCCAAGTGTTCAAATCCAGCTTCACCATCAATGAACTCCAAGATCAAAAGCTTAAGCACACTTTAAATGCAAGACTAACTACCCAAGCTATATCCAAAAGCACATTCCCCTCTGAGCACCAACACTTATCCATGGTCAGTACTGGTCCACCAGACTAGGGGCAATTCTAAATATCTTGAAAAATCCCTAAAAATTAGAAAACAAATCAAATATTTTGAAAAAATCCAAAAAATCAGAAAACTCATCAAAAATCCTAAAAAGATCGAAATGTCTTGAAAACAAATCAATCTTCATCAAAAACATTCAAAAAATTTCAAAATCCCAAGCAATAAAGCCAACTCGGTTATCAAGAGAGAAAAGGGTGATCATGCCCAGACAATCAATATCACAATCATGAGCTTGGTGAATCAGCATTGGGCCCATATGACACAGCTTTATCAATCTATCAAATATATCAAACAAGCAACTGGCGACCAAGCCAATCTATCAAAATGTCACAATCATGAGCTTTGCAAATTAGCATTGGGCCCATCTGACATAACTTGATCAGCTGCCAAAATAATCACTATCAATCAATCATATCAATCATCTTACATATTGATGGATACGCTCAAACCAGACAGGTCAGTCTTATATGAGTCATCTATTACTAAAACTAGACACACTCAAGAAATCAAGCCAATCAAGCCTATCAAAAGAGTTGATCCAATCAAGAGAATCCAACTACATCAAGGAACCATCCAAAATTTTTGACTAGGTTAGTCAGTCAATCAGATGTCAGTATATATTTCATGGTTATATTCTTATGCTACTCCAGGATCCACCATGTGAGGAGAGTAGCTATCATAGATCATGATTTATTTTCTTTGATTGCTGTCTATTGAATGTTCACTTTGATTTTAGGGACATGATGATTTAGGATAAATGCGGTAGGCACTGTCACTTATCTGGCAGTCACACAGTTCCATGATCTAAGATTAACCCTAGGAAAGAATTGGACATTCCTTCTCTTTTTATTTTCCTCTTTAGTTTATAGAATCAATAGCTCACGGTGTATTCAGATGGAATCTGATGCGTTGGAGTTCTATCTTTTTTTCTATGGTATTTTCTTTTATTTTTCAATCAAGAGCTTGCAATGCTATCCAGATGGACTCTAAGGGTGTAGGAGTTCTATCTTGTTTTCTTTGGCTTTTCTTTATGAAATCAAGAGCTTGCGGTGTTATCCAAATGGACTCTGGGTGCATAGGAGTTCTATCTTGGTTTACTTTTTTTAGTTTATTTAGAGGACAAAGCGGTATCCAGATGGTCAATATATGGACAATTTTGGCTCTCTTTCTTTTCAAATAGGGAACATAGCTGAACCCAGATGGTAAATATTTGGGTGCACTAGGTTCTCTTTCTATTCAATCTCTCTACTCATTATGCTTATCAAGATGTCATGGTGGTATCTAGGTGGTATGTGATCTGGATGCATTGGACGCTCTTTAGAATTTCAAAAAATAAAAAAAATGCAATGATGACAAATATTGGAAATAGGGGCAGCGACATGGGACACTCATCCTTTCTATCAATTCATATCTATTAAAAAAAAAAAAAAACCTTTCTATCATTCCATGTTTATAAGGTCAATCCCAGACAACATCTATCCAAACTAACTTCTTTCTAATTAACACATGCATTACTCAGATATTTTGTGCATAATAGATTGCATTCATTCCATTTAAGTGCATCAAAAAATTGAAAAAAAAACATAGTAGTTGCATACATGGTAAATCATAAATTACATGCATCCATAAATATCTCATATAAACATGTATTTCACTTCCACCATCCTACATAAACATGCCAGTATCATAGGAAAATTAAATCATCCATCTACGAGTTAGCATATTAGAATCATATTGCATATACATTTTTTATCACTTTAACCAAATCATGTAGAATCATTCATATAGCCAGTAAACCAATGCACATCATATCAAATCACTAGCTGCATCTCATATAAATCAAAATATCTGAGTATAATGAATGGTCACAAGTTTGAACAAAGGAAGGTAATCAACATGTATATCAATAAATATTAGTGTGTCTGGATACAAAAATGGATAAGACTCATAGTATATCAAATGAACATCACTACAAAAATGGTGCATAATATAAAGTGGAAAAGAACACAATCAGCAGGTGCTACCCCCACCCTCACCGCCAGGTAGACAAGGGGGTGGCATATTAGTAACTAGTATCTATGATGAACCAGGTGCTCCAACACCACTACTCTGTGATCTTTGAGCCCTACTGGATCTCTGAGAGGCTGTATAAATGGGTACTCTCTGCTCAGCAGGAACTACACCCTCATAAGGGCACCGCCAGTAGTCAATCTCTTGCTGGGAATCCCGCCCAGATCTATAATATCTATCCAAAACATCTCAATGTGAATCATCTTGTACAATATTAATAAATGAATGGACCTCGGCTTGAGCCTGTAGCTCTCTAGCCTTGGCTGCTGTAACTCTAGCCTCCAGAAATGTGGCACGGGCGTCAGCAGATGCAAGTCTGGCCTGTAAATCCTATACCTACTGAGTAAGCTGCTCCAACTCTGAGGGATCCACCTCCCATGGCCACATCCATATCTCCCTCCTTGGCCCTATCCTCCAAACCCTCATCACCCCTCCCCCTCACCACCCAAGAATCATCTTCACTCTTCAAACTCTCCTCAGTACTACTGTTAGTACTGCCACTACCAATTGATGAGCTAGTCCCTGTACTCTAAGCATCCAAGGCCTCAACATCTATGTCCCCTATCTCAATATCCACATCCTCTACCACCACCCTCTCCTCCACCCTTGGTGCCAAAATAGCACCAGTACACCAATGTACCCTACGCACTAACTGAGGTGCCTCCTCCTCCATCACCTCCTTATCCTCTAAAACAACACTCAACCTAACTTGTTGAGTACTATTCTAACCACCACTCTGCCCACCCCTTGTCTGAACTCAACCACCAGCACTCCCAGGACCAGGATCATCTCCCCCATCATCTCCCCTCCCCCGTCCCACAACCCTACCTCTGTCTCTTCCACCATCTCTCCCTCCATCTCGGCCACCATCCCTCCCTCCGTCTTGCCCCCCTGCCTTGTTGTACCCAACAACACATCCTCATGATGGTCCTAGCAATAGGATGAGAGACATCTATCTGCGGAACTGGTCGGGTCTGTGCCCAATGAGCATCATGCTATGGAGTGGTGCCTCTAAAATATCAAAGTCACATATCTGTACCACATTAGAGGGACAAACAAGTATCATAAAGTAGATATACTAATAAATCAGTAAAGGAATTACAAAAAATATCATCACATAAACATACCTACATCTACAGTGGCAGATCACCAGGTCTAAGCAACAAGAAGTAGACCAACAAACTCAGTCTACACAGCATCTAGTGAAACGATGCCACCCCAGACCATAGTGTCCCTCGACCTACAAGAAAAATAGGCATATGTATCAGAAACATCTTGTTGCTCCCCAAACTGTTGCAATACCCTGTCGGTGTTGTGAAAATCAATCATATGAATATGGTCTGTAACACGACCAATCAGGTATCTCCACTGACAGAAAAAAGGAAGATGGATATCCTCTCCATCCCAAACAGGGCACTCCCTATATGGTCTCCAAATAAAATAAGGCATCATGTCTAACTGCTGACACCAGTACATCAAAAGCCCCATGTTGTTCTGCTCGGTAGCTCCATCATACATGACAACATATGGCATGTCTACAGGAAGATCACATGTACTGATGGGTTGGCATACAGCAATGTGCTCCCATGCCCATATCTGCAGGAGGGTAGCGCCATAGTCGAGTGACTTACCATTAAGGTAAGCCACGTAAAACATATGGAAGTGCATATGAGCTAGCATACATGGCCCCCAGGCATAAACAGTATGATCTTGGACCATACTCTACAAAATAAAACCAAATCTGAGAGAAAATTTGTGCTGGCATCAATCAGGGCATAAAATGCCACATATCAAACTATCTAGTAGGGTGGACAACCTATCAAGACCCAAACCAAATCGGGACCATGTAATATCATAGGCACTGGATAAACCAAGCTGGTCTCGAGGCAATCTAGACAGCTCAATCAAAGCAATGATGCTAGGTCGGGTAGCATACTCTACAAGTGCACCCTGAATCGGCAGTTGAAGGATGTGGTACACATCCTCCAAAGTAACAGTACACTCTCTAGTGGCTAACCAGAAAGTGTATGTCTCATAATTTTATCGCTCTACAAGAGCTGAGATCAGACCCATGTTGGTCATGATCTCTAGCATGTAACAAATCTAGTATAAACCTAAGGCCCTAAGTACTGACCTCTCATTCTCTGATAGTTGGAACCTATATACAAGGCCCGATGGTCTAGACTCCTGATAGTGCAGAATCCTCCCAGTGAATTGCATAAAGAAAAAATTCAGAAATATATCAGTATTAAACATAGATGGAAATGACAGACACTAGATTCAATAGATATGAGACAAACAAATCAGGTAAAATGTTACACAATTGCAATTATGGTAATAAAACCTACATATGTAGTACTCTTATGTGATTGCGGCACACAACAGTCAATTGCAGTAAGTAAATTTCAAATGCGATAGGAAAACATGGCAATTTTCAAACCTTTATCAATTGTGAAACTAAATCAGCAATTGCGGCATTCAAACCACAATTGCGGCAAAACCACAGATGATTGCGGCACATATTGTAAATTATCAAAAAAATACAAATTTTAAAAGCGAGAAATAAATACATTAATGACACGCAAAGAGATAAAACTCACCAGACACCCTGTGCAAGCTGGTCTTTGATATGTCTGGACTCAGTCAGAGATGTGTGTCACTCCAGGAAGGCCTGCCATCGCAAGAAAATAGGAGAAAGATGCAAAGAAAACTAAACAAAAACTCACCAAGATTTCAAGAGCTCCAAGAAGGCAATGTGACAAATGAATGGCTCTCTTGGCTACTTATAGGGAATTCCACAAACCCTAATTTCTCTAGGAGGTCTGATTTTTTTTCTCGGCCCCTAGAAACTTTGATAGGCAATATCAAAGGCAAATATAAGGCATTTTTCAAATCAATAAGCTACCCAGATTCAGAAATTGTAGTTTCAAAAAATTAATGCTCATGTCGCAACTTTTCACTCAAATTTGTTGAGGGGGCATAAATACACCTACTATTATTGGGGCAAGCTAGGGAAAGATCAAAATCAAAGAGTCTTTGACACACTGTGACAAGTCACATCGCATCAAAGAGAGGCAAATGTAGACACCTAAAAATGGAGAGGCTTGTGACTTTACATTAAAAACACTAATTTTCATCTATTAATTAATGGTTTTTTAATAGTTAATTAATCATCTATTTTCCTCCAAATTCATTCCCCAAATCATCTAATCAAATTACCAAAATTAATTAAATAAATAATTTTATTTAATTAATTTACCTTAATTGATTAATTATCATTAATTAATTAATTAAATTCAATTTCCTATAGTTTAAATTCAAATATTTAAACTTACTAATTAAATTCTTCCAATTAAATTAATTTAATTTCATCAAATAAAGAAATTCTAAATAAAAAAAGAATTCAATTATCTCACATGTTGAAAATATTAATTAAATAAATGAATTAAATATTCATTTATTTTCAAAGAGATAACTCCAATCAGATCACATGGGTTACTCCACCCATCTCTCCAGTTCATATGGGTAACTCGACCCACCTCTTCAATTCTAAAAGATAACTCACAATTAGCTCTTCAGTCAACCAAACTCTATCTCCTCTTTACCAATTGAAAAGGTGGAGTTTACTGATGGCTTCTCCAGTTCCTTTTAATCTCAACTGTTCATCTCCCTATCTCTAGGATTGATCTCAACCATTCATTTTATCCCCAATCCCTATATAATAAACCCTTCATACCAATTTGAAGAATCCATGATTTCAAGCTCTCGTGCACCATTACTATATGTCAGTTTGGTTCTAGCATTCAAGCCATCTTGCGATCACACACCCATTTCAATTAGCAAATTCTCGACGCTTATCAAGTCATAGACACTTCCCACACCAATACTGAGCATCAAAAGTAGTGTTTCGGAAGGATTAGCGAGAGACAATAGAAGATTCAAGCACTTTGGGGTTTTCATTCATTTGTTTTCCTTTCATTGCTTGTACATTTTATTGGTTACATTTCAGGTTACTCATTTTAGTAGTTCTTGTGTACTTGATTTCTATCATTGTAAAACCATTGCTACTAACCCCTGCCTTTGGAAAGATTGGGAACCACGAATCACAAAGAAGAGAGGCATACACAATGAGTGTTGTAGAATCTCTGTAAATTTGTTTTCAATCCATTTAAATTAATTTTGCATTGAAAGTCTCAGATTGTGCTTTGATAGAGCATAGTTTTGCATTATTTTAGAGGCATGGAATGAGATTCATCCCCTTTTTATAATCACTGTAACTTGGGGATGAATCACATATTTGTATCATAGATATCTAACAGTAAATATGCAATAAAGTCTGTTAGATATTGCAGGAGATCTCCATTTGGTGTCGGTTGTAGGGTTAAAGAGCATGAAAATGCTTGGAATGCTATAGCAGCAGCATATTGGGCCTTATGAGGGGTAAATTTTATGTTGTTAAAAACTTAGTTATGTTTAAAGGATGGTGAATCAACCTCTGGTTGGTTGAGATTTTTCTTGGAGAGTCCAGATTGGAGAAGCCCTAGTTTTGGAGGGTTTGGAAAGCCTAATTTGGGGCTTTTGATGTTTCCAAAGGTCTGAGACTAATTCCTTTTAGAATTAGATTTTTTAGGAAATAATTAACCATTGTACAAGAGTTGGAGTCTTTTGGTTAAGTTTATGATATAGTTCCTTTGTCAAAGTGCCCATTTTTATGCATTTTTTGGGTCCCAAAGTTGTAACAGCAGGGTATGGTCCAAAACAACCTACCTCTTTCTTTATATATGTTGTAAAACTTGATAAAGGGTATCTAAAAACTTAATTATTTTGTCAATTCATTCAAAAAAATTTAGATTTATGGGCTCTGTAAGGTCGATGTTGTCCTAATGCAATACAATTAGGCCTCTTGGCAGAATTCAAGTCCTTTGTGCATAGCCCATAGAATTTGACTCCATAGTAAGTTGTTTCCTTCTAAATTTTTTTGAATTTAGTCCTTTGTGACTTTAGAAACCTTGAGTCAAAGTTTTGGGTTGAAATCTCCTTTTGAGTTATTTGGGAAGGGTGTCTTTGAACCTTGTATTTCCCTTATATGTTCAATCCCTCTATTTTTCAAGAAGCCCACCCCGCTATCCTCTACACCAAGTGGTATTAGAGAAAGTAAGAACTTGGGAGGAAAGTTAGGTGTGCATGTCTGAAGAATAGTTTGAATACTTTGAAGAAGAGTCTCAAAACATGCCTCCAAAGATAACAAACATGGAGCTTGCTAGGATGGTGATGGAGCAAGCAGAAAAGAATAAGAGATTGGAGGAAGTCATTGAAATATTGACCGATCTTGTTGAGAAGAGGGATTCAGACCCTCATGATGATGAAGGTGAAGAAGAACAAGAACCTGATGAAGAAAGGTCAGATCCTAAGGATGCTAGACTAGTGAAGATCCTGAAGGCAGTTAAAGGAGGAGAATCCAAAGTTAGAGAAGAGATCCCAATGTATGATGGGAATATGGATGAGGAAGTGCTCCTTGATTGGTTCAGTGATGTTGAGAATCACTTTGACTGTGAGGACATTGAATACAATCATAAAGTGGAGATTGCAAAAGCAAGACTTAAGGGTCATGCATTGCTATGGTGGGATTGCCTACAAGCATAAACGTAGAAGAAAAGTCTACCAAAGATCACATCATGGCCTAGAATGATGACCAAAATGAGGGAGAAGTTTCTAATTGAGGACTACAAGGTTCAACTCTTCAAGAAGATTCAAGGGTTGAAGTAGAAGGACATGGATGTCGAAAGGTATACAGAAGAATTCCACAAACTTGACATTAGAGCCTCTCATGATGAAGATGTGGAAGAGAAGGCAGCTAGATATCTTAGAGGGCTGAGGTACAATATCCGAGATGAAATGAGCATGGCCACACCTAGAACTCTTGAAGATTGCTACAAGTTGGCAATGAAATCCAAGAAAAGTATTAGAAGAAGGAAAGAGAGGCAAAGCAGTTCAAGAGGGAAACAAAACAAGGGCAAGGGAGTATATCCAAGCCGAGGATAGAATGAGAAAGGTAAACAGAAAGTCTCAAATCAGAAAGAGGAACAAAGAAGTGGTAGAGGAAAGAGCTTCCCTGGAAAGTGCTACAAGTGTGGTGAAGAAGGACATCCATTCTACAAGTGTCCTAAAAGAGAAGCCAAGAAGAATGATAAGAGGGTTCAATTGGTCTAAGGAGAAGATGACAATAAACAACAAGAGGAAGAAGAAGCACACCATGACTATGCATATCTTGAAGAAGGTGAGTGTCTCTTGATGGGAAGGTCACCTATCCAACATATACCCAAGGTATCTATGAACAAATTGTAAATGCTATGGAAAAATATGCAAGGTTATCATAGATTCTGGTTCATTTGACAATCTAGTGTCCTATGAGACGGTAAATAAGTTAAACTTACCTAAATTTTCTATTGGTAGACCATATAGGGCCTCTTGGGTCAGTAATGATTAGAATATTGTGATTAAGGAGCAAGCATACATAGATTTTTAAATTGGGGTTTATGTTGATAGGGTTCTATGTGATATAGTTCCCATGACATGTTGCCACATCATCTTAGGGAGACCATGGTAGGCTTCAAGAAAGACCATTCATTATGGTTTGAAGAATGAGTATGTAGTGCACAAGGAGGGAAGTAAATTCACTCTTAAACCTCTTCCAAGTCAAGTAGAATAATTTGGTAGCATCATTGTCTTTGGTGTAAAAACATATGTTTATTTGTAGATTATAAAGTATGAGAAGAAGGTGACTACAGAGCAGCAACCTAAGAGCACTTTATTGGTCTTGAATGATGAGTTTTTGGACAGTCATGAGTCATGAGGCATGAGGCATTGACTGTGAAGCATAAAATAGGGCATGAAGATGGTGTCCTTATTGGAACAATTTGGTGTCCTTTAGAGAAAGAAATGAAGAAGATTGTATGGGTTCCATTGAAGGACACAAGGAGGGGTCTATCTGATCCTAAAAAGGAGTTTCAAGGACAGTTTGTGAAGTCACAAGTTCACTGTCCACAACAGAAAATTGGCAAGCACGATGAAAAATTTCAAAATGAACAATCTTCTTTCCTTGTTTCTAACCTTTTGAGTGTAGGTTTGAAGGATAGTATAAGGGATTTGTTATCGGATTAGAGGCATGATCTAGGGAAGAGAGGAAGACTGCCTTCAAGGAGGATGGGTGGAAGAAAGACCAAGTCCCTTAGTTCTTGGGACAAGAAATTTTTCCAAGGTGGGGTGTATGATAAAGGAGCACCTATGAAGTCACCTAAGGTCACAATGGACCCAGTCAAAGACAAAGGAATTAAATCATCCCTAAATGTGGATTGCGGTGTATTGGAATTAGTAATGACAATTTGTAATAAAGAATGCAATGAAATGTTGTCAAGTCCTATTTGTCCAGGTAGAGGGCTAGGACTTCAAAAATATTGTAAATTGGGTCAATAGTGCCCAAAGGGTCTAATTAGGATTTATAAAGTATCTAAGGGATTCAAATAGACCCTAGGAATAATATTTAATAATTTTTATAAGTTAGAATGCTTAAATTTTTGAAATTATGTAAGTTAAGAATTCAAATATTTGAATCTTAACAATTACTTTGTTTAGGAGGGAAAATGGAATTAAGCATGTAAATGCATTTGTAATACTAAATAACTAATGGGAATTGGTTAAATCAGTTGGGAGGAATTTTTATATGATCTAGAAAGAGCATGGAAGAACATAGTACGACCTAGTACAGAGATTGTATGAATTTCACAAGTTTGAAGCAATAAAGTGGTAGTTTTTACAAATTTATTGATTTCTAAAAGTTGTAATGAGTCTAATTCATTGAATAGACATCAATGAGTGTTGTATAATCTCTGTAAATTTATTTTCAATCCATTTAAATTAATTTTTTATTGAAATTCTCAGATTGTGTTTTGATAGAGCATAGTTTTGCATTGTTTTAGAGGCATGGAATGAGATTCATCCCCTTTTTGTAATCACTATAATTTGAGGATGAATCACACTTTTGTATCATATATATCTAACACTAAATATGCTCTAAATTCCATTAGGTGTTGCAGGAGATCTCCATTTGGTGTTTGTTGCAGGGTTAAAGAGCATAAAAATGCTTGAAATGCTATAGCAGCAGCATATTGGGCCTCATGAGGGGTACATTTTATGTTTCTCAACACTTAGTTATGTTGAAAGGATGGTGAATCAACCTTTGGTTGGTTGATATTTTTCTTGGAGAGTCTATATTGGAGAAGCCCTAGTTTTGGAGGGTTTGGGAAGCCTAATTTGGAGCTTTTGATGTTCCAAAAGTTATGAGACTAATTCCTTTCAGATTTAAGTGTTTAGGACATAAATAACTACTGTACAAGAGTTGGATTCTTTTGGTTTATTTTATGATATAGTTCCTTTGTAAAAGTGTCTATTTTTATGCATTTTTGGAGTTCCAAAGTTGTAATAGCAGGGTATGGTCCAAAACAACCTACCTCTTTCTTTATATATGTTGTAAAACTTGATAAAGGGTATCCAAAAACCTAATTTTTTTATTAATTAATTCAGAATTTTTTAGAGTTATGGGCTCTGGAAGGTCGCTTCTATCCTAATGCAATACAATTAGGCCTCTTGACAGAATTGAAGTCCTTTGTGCATAGCCCATAGAATTTGACCACATAGTAAGTTTTTTCCTTTTGAATTTGGTTGAATTTAGTCCCTTGTGGCTTTAGAAACCTTGAGTCAAGATGTTGGGTTGAAATATCCTTTTGAGTTATTTGGGAAGGGTGTCTTTGAACCTTGTATTTTCTTTATATGTTCAATCCCTCCATTTTGTCAAGAAGCCCACTACCCTAACTGTTAGAGTAATAAAGTGATTCCACTTATTAATTAAATCATATTGATTTAATTATTAAGTCACTTATTATCTCTTTTTTACTTAAGCTAAACTTTAGGTATTTAATAATTAATTCTTTTATTAATTATTAATATGTAACCTAGATATTTCCCCTTTAGGGTTTCCATTTTAGGGTTTTGGTATCCTTTTATAAGGATTCCCTCTTTGTAAATTATTCAATTCGATGGTTATTAATTAATTGAGGCTTTTATTACATTGAGAGTTTTTCTCCATTGTTTGCAGAAGATATTTCCTCTTCCATCGATCTATGATTTTTGGCCTCCATAACTTTTTTGCTTCTCTCTTTCTATGACAGGTTTGCATGCAGGTGATTCTTGGGAGTTGTGGGTTGATAGTTTTCATCAACTCCAATATGGTATCAAAGCTTCAGATCTTCATGCCCCTGTTCTCTTCATGAGAGATTTGGCCTTGTTCTTTAATCTGTGCTTTTGAGAGGTTTTTGTCTCAAATTTTAGTGGTTTTGGGGAGGATCTTTTTTTTGGTGTAGTTTGAGAAAAAATTGACATCTGGGTTGTGTCTGGAATACCCCCAAAACCCCTATTTTCATATAAGGCACACCTTATTTGGTCACAGTTGAAATCTGGGCCCTCTTTTTTTCTTGTATGACCTTGGCACATTTTTTGAGGCAAAAATCTGCCTCGATTTCCATGCCATTTTGGTGGGAAATATGAAGGTAGTACTTTTTTTGGAGGAATCGCCAGTTTAGCAGGGCTCCGCCAATTTTGGCTGAGGTTTCATGAGGTTCACTTCTATTTTGACCTCCTGGTGGTTTTTTGCTCATATCTGGAGCAAACGGAGGCCGATTTTTGACTTCCTTATATCACCGGAAAGCTCTTTCCAAGATAGATGTCTTTCTGGAGGATAGAGTTTTTGATTCTTCCATCATGCAAGTTTTCTCTCTTATCAAAGTCAGGGTTCTATTTTGCACTCCGGGAGCCATATCTTGCTCATCCAGACTCCTTTTTTCGACTTTCGCATGGGATTAGAAAGCTACTTCTGTTCTCTTTCTTATTCTATGGGTCTCACACCCAGATTCTACTCCATGTATCTATGTATTCAATTTTTTTCTTTATGGCATTCTGGTATATATCTTGGATGTTTCAAGTCCTGGGATCATTTCCTTCTTTGAACATTATATACACCTTTCTCGGTAGCTTTCTTTTGTAAATGCACTGAAATAAAATGCCTACAGTTGCATATCTGGGATCTTGTACACCTTGTGCTTGTTTGTACTTGCACTGAGTTATAAAGTGCCATGGGGGGTTATGATGTTTTTCCTTTTGTGCTCATCCACCTTTCTCAAGTGAGTGTCCCTTCCATAACATTAGCCTCATGATGTGTGTCTAGAAGATCATTTCTTCTACTTTGACACTGCCCTTTATCCTATGCTTGTACCTTCTTCTGCACTATTGGTGTTCCTGATCCTTCTTTTTGCAGTTGTTTTTTGGCATTGCATTTCAGTGTTCCTGTCAGACCTCTCCATGTTTGGCATTATGGGGGGTATCTCCTGCTGGTTCTAAATGCTTCCTTGGTTTGATGGAGTGATCCATGTATTCATTATTTATTCCTATGTACTAGGCACATGCAGTGGTTGGTACCTATGCATTTCGGTGAGATGGACCATTTACCATATGGACACTCTTCTTTCATTCCTATTTTGGAGGCATTCTTCCATCTTTGATTGATCAGCTCTTCAGGATTTGTTTAAAGTCTTCTCTACCTGATCATGTTCTATTATAGTGGAGGTTCCAGCAGTTATTTTTCGACAGTGTTTGCAGCTTCATGCTTCAGAGATGTTCTACATGTTCTTTCTTTGTTCCTATTTTCTAGGACTTTCTCTAGTTTGGAGGCTTCTTCAGTCCTTCACTAGGCTTCATCTCTTTTTGGAGTAGGGTTTTTCCCATGTGGTTTTCTCTATTTCTCCTCTTTACGGATATTTTTTTGTATTGGGTACCTCATCAGACCTTGTTGTCGAGACCCATTTTCCTGCTTTCAGTAGCTATTTCTAGGTTTTCACTTCTCCCTAAGTTTATCTTAAGGGGGGGTGTTAGAGTAATAAAGTTATTCCACTTATTAATTAAATCATATTGATTTAATTATTAAGTCACTTATTATCTCTCTTTTACTTAAGCTAAACTTTAGTCATTTAATAATTAATTCTTTTATTAATTATTATTATGCAACCTAGATATTTCCCCTTTAGGGTTTCCCTTTTAGGGTTTTGGTATCCTTTTATAAGGATTCCCTCTTTGTAAATTATTCAATTTGATGGTTATTAATTAATTGAGGATTTTATTACATTTAGAGTTTTTCTCCATTGTTTGCACAAGATGTTTCCTCTTCTATCGATCTGTGATTTTTGGCCTCCATAGCTTTTTTGCTTCTCTCTTTTTGTGACAGGTTTGCATGCAGGTGATTCTTGGGAGTTGTGGGTTGATAGTTTTCATCAACTCCAATACTAACCTCTTACCAGATATACTTCCCTGAATTTTTTAAATATGTCCTTATGCTTATAAATCCTAAGTTCCACCACACTGAGGAGGGTAGGGGCTATAAATAGGGTCTAGGGTTTATTTTTAAGGTCATTTTTACACATTGGAGCTTTGAAATTTAGATGAGAAGAAGAGGTCTTTGAATGAGTTTGAGGAGTGATGGTGGATAACAGAGGCAATTTTCATTCAAACAAGAAAGTTAGTACGTATCAACAACCATAGGGCTTATGACTAGTTGTGAGCATGTTTTGATTACACATTTATTTTCTTGTAATTTGTGCATATAATTTTATAATTTTAGGTTGAATTTAGAAAAATGATGCAACTGCCTATTGTATCTGTGGCAATCATCAACAAATCAATGCAATTGCAAATTTTAGTTTAGATAATTACTCTTATAAGTGATGTGCATATGTGTTTTAAGCTATGCAAGTATAGAGACCATGCAATGCAACTATATTCACTATGTGACACCCTTGTATATTTGAAACAACACGCTTGCCTATATGAAATGACACACATGCCTATATATTTTGGATATTAACAAGCATAATTTGACACATTTTCACATGAATAGTTCAACGTATTTGCACTTTTTTCATAAATATGTAGTTGATTAATGGTTTGACTCATGTCATATCATCTTGACTAACTTTTGTTTTTGCATTTGCATGATTAGATGGTAGACTCTATTCTGATTACTCTGTAGAATTATTCTAATACACTCGCTTATAGACATCAAATGAACCAACATTACCATGATGAATTATAAAATATAGGCTTATTTCATGTGACATGTATGCCCTAAATTAGGGAAAATAGGGGAGTGATTACTTATCTATGTGAGAGATGGCACTTAGAGACCTATTTTTTCTATCTTCCTACTAGAGAGTGCACGACAACCTTAGAGGACATATGGAGGATACAAATGTTACCTAGTAGAGGAGTAATGGTTTTGTATGCACCATGGGCGGGGGTGAGGGATTTGTGTGAGTTTTTTTATATCTTTGAGGCGGAGCTAGGAGTTATACATTATGAGATCTAATGGCAAAAAATAATAGAGACATTTGATAACTATTATGGCTTATTATGTGGGGTAGTGGCTAGGATTTTGGTTCGAGATAGGTGAGGACATGATTTCCCATTGGGTGGGATGATCTGGTAGTCAGGATGTGGAATAAAACTGCAATTTATGTATAGGGACCTTTTTTTTTGGAGATGCTTTATTTTGAGATGATGATATTACTTACCATGGGGGCACAGTCTTTGGGTTGCGACATTACACTTCTTTAGGTCTGGGCTTGGTAGAAAATTTATGTGTGTAGACTATTTTTTGACAGGCAACCTATTCATACAAAGTATCCATATGTATATTATTATGAGGTAGTGTAACACCCCAAAATTGGCACCTTATAATTCTAATCAATTTTGGTGCATTTTCTCATTATCAAAGTCCTATTGTACTAGGCAAATTCTCCTTCCTAATTGACTTTAATTGACTTGGTCTCAAATGTAGAAAACCTGAATTCGCATAAATCTCACACTATATTTAATTCCTAAATTATCAAGTTTTATTAGCTAAAAATCCCTATGATTAATTAATTTAATTCTAAAGTCCTAAGTGCTTTTAAATTAAATTAATTCCACCCCCTTTAGCTAAA
>MU227942.1:49826-62138 GCA_018584345.1 Thuja plicata | reverse complement strand
ATTAATTTAATTCTAAAGTCCTAAGTGCTTTTAAATTAAATTAATTCCACCCCCTTTAGCTAAATACACATCAAAAGGAATTAAAAGAATTATTTGCTTATTTGAGTGAATTATCCTCAAAAGGAATTCCATAATTCCATATGAAAAGCCACTCATGTGGCAATAATTCATTCTTTTAATTAAATAAACCCTTCAAAATTGTCTCACCTTCCTCCATGGAGATGAAGAGTCAGCCATTTCTTTTCAATAAACTCTTCATCCTCTTCTCAGGTTTTTCTATATTATGGACCTCATTTTCTTCATTTGGAGAGGCAATTTTGAGAGCATATAAACTATAGTTACTTTTTGTCTTGATTTTCTTATCTTTTCAAGCTTTATTGCATAATTAGCTTAGTTTCATTTGGATTAATGGCTTGTTGCATCTTAATGTAGTTTTGTTTACACATCTAATAGCTTAATTTTATCATCTCTTCAAGCTTTCTAGAATAAATATGCACTTTAAATTCTTTAATTGCAATAGCATTTCTCATATAGAGTAGTTCAATTTTATTTTTTATCATGCTTTAGAATCCTCCATTTTAGCAATGGTCTTGGTTGTTGGCTCTCATTCTGAGAGTAAATTTGACACCCCAACTAAATAGGAGGCAACAGGTCGATTCAATCAAATTTGTGGAATGGACAATTCATGTTCATTTTTGCAAATTTGATGATTGAGCAAGGACTATGTTGTGTTTGTGCCTGATTTAGAGGTCACTTTTAGACACGTAACATTTTGGTGCCCACCGTGGGGCAGAAAAAATGATTTTTGACCTCACTCTCAAAACTTTCTGACAGAAATTTGAACTCTGTCGTATGTCTGTACATCACTGATATGGAATCTCACACAAAATTTCATATTGAGCCATGTGAATTTTTTCTCCCAGTAGCGTTCTCTCGCACGAGGAAACACTCTCTTGTGCAAGTCCCTACACTTTCTCGCATGCAGCTATATACTTTCTCACACAAAGTTTTACAGACAGTCATTAAATTTTCAGATTCTGCAATTTACTATTATCATTTTTTGACACTTACTTTCTGCTGTTGATTTCATGTTTTTGATTTCTGCTACAGCATAACAGTGGTCTGTAGGTTGCTTGTCAAAGATCATGAAAAATTGCTAACAATTTGATTGCAGGATAGTTGTCAAAGACATATTAAAAATGTTGTGCTTGTTTACTGTTTTTCATTCACATAGTTTAAATAGGGCTTTGTTAAAATTTATTAAGGGTCCCGATAGCAAAGTAGGGAAATAGGATCTTCATTACGTGGAAGTGATGCCCATGGATGAAAATAAGACCCAAATGTTGCTAGAATGACGGATACCTGGGGAAGCAGAGCAAGGTAGCGGGTCTTTAACACATCTACTTATTAGGGGATTATGTTCTTCTCTCTTTGAGAGAATCAGAAACCCAAAGGCTTGTGGATTTGGTGGAGTGAATCTATCTCGGTGATGAATATGTCTTGCGTGTTTGGGTAAGGTGAAGATGTAGAGAAGTATGCTCTTCTCTCTTTGAGAGAATCAAAAAATTGGACCCTTGAATCCAAGCCAAGTTTGTGTCACCTTTAGAGGGCCTACCGGAAGTTGAACCTCTGAGAACGACCCAAGTGAGTACACACCTATCTTCGGTGATTCCACCTCACTATAATAAAGTCTTCTTTGTTTAGTCCAAAGACTCCAAAGCCATGGTAACTTCTTTCTCATGATTCTGACTATCATCTTGAGAAATCCTTGTTTGTTGTACTGAGCGGCGCCACTCCCAGCCTTGCTTGCAAGGGTGTATGACTTTCAACTATTGGTGTGGCTATGAGGCATCAGCTTTGTATTAGAGGCACTGAAGGTTATTATGAATGGAAGCCCACTAAAAACTCTCTTAGTTAGATGCCTACCCGGATCACCTCCAAAAGAAGACATAATCTGTGCACAGGGAGAGGGAAGAATCTCTCCCCTAGATTCTTGACATAGGTATGCACCTGGATTCTTGAAGTGGTATATGACACTGACCCCTACTTTAAGGGTATCCTTCAAAAATATATACTTAGTCCTTGGAAACACCAAAAACATTGGTGCTCTCTCGAGGGTGACACTGATGTGTGAGGTGCACGCATACGCATAAGACAGCGGGGCACATATTTTTTCTTCTCCACCATTTTTTTGTAGGGTTAACTAAGTGTTTGTTTTGAGTCTTAAACTATCTAATCATGATCAAACAAAGACTCCCATGATTCTGCCAAGTTGCTTTTTCCTTGGTAGAACTATTTACGATTATTGCTTGTGTCACTATTTCTTGATTGAAACTTTGTACTTGTTAACGAGTGCTTGTCACCTTCAAACTGAGATTGCTGATTTGTATTATCATAAAACTACCTTGAATCTTGAAATTATGTCAGAGAACAATCTTGAATATGTCTCAAAATCTAGTTCTTGTCTCAAAAACTGCGTCTATTTATCGAAACCTGGAGTTTTGATATTTTAGAAACTGAGCACTTCCTCGCACGAGCTTGCATTTTCTTGCGTGTAGTGTAGCACTTCCTCATGTGAAACAACACTTTCTCACGTGTATCTATACCCTGGTGTCCTAAAATAGTGAGATTTTTCCCGCTGACTGATGATTTTTTTGTCTGATCTGATTTTCTCCTAAGGTTTGATTACCTTTTTCCTTGTTTTCTACAGTCTGAAACTGGTTGTTTTGAGTTGCAAACTAACCAATTCTTACTCAAAATCATCTTATCTCTTTGTCTTTGTCCTATCTTTTTTGTGCTTTTGTACCTGCGACGTGATAGTCACATCTCAGTTGTTCTAGCCATACTCTCGATGATTTGTGCTTGGTGCATTTCACATCTTGGTTGTCTTAGCCTTTATCTCCTTTTTTCTATTTCTAGAGACAAAGTTCTAAGTTGGATCTTAATTCCTCCCTCATTTCAATATTCTAAGCAAGGGCATCAAGACAATCTTACAATGTCTAAAAGAAAAGAGGAGATTCTTAGGGAAACTTTATGGAAACAACTTCAAACTTTGAAATCTGAACTTCGATTATTAAAGGGGGAAGAGGATACTTCATCCGATGAATCCTTATTAAGATCAACCTATATTTTTCCATTTGATCATGATTCTCACATCTCTACACTTTCTCCCAACATGGATAAATTTTGGTATGACAATCCCAATTTTGATCAAGAACAATTTTATGACAATCTCAACTTTGATCAAGAACAATTTTATGACAATCCCAACTTTGATCAAGAGAATGTAGAGGAAACTATGACAGAATCATATGAAATTCTTTTCTATCCACAACAGAAGGATATTGCAAGTCAAGAAGAATCTATTTATCCTTTAGAGAGAATCTTTACTCCTTTGGGACAATCTTGTCAATCAACATTGGAGAAACTTCTTGAGCATAATCTCATCACATTGCCTCTAGCCACATCATGTGGATCCAACTTATTTAGTAACTATTTTGCATATCGTTGACATAACAAGCATCAAACTTCATATTACATAGAGTTTAAACATAAAATCCAAGATCTCATAGATGATGGCATAATCGAAGTGGAAAATCCTAATGAATCATCTAGTGAAGATACTAATCTCAAGCAAGATCAATATCAATAATCCATGTCTAGAAATGGTTCCCATACCACATCTACTTCTTCCACCATTCTTCCATCTCCTAAAGCTTCACCATCTCTATCAAGAACTGAGCTTAGTGACGACTATGTCTACTCTCAAGGACTACCTCTAAAAGAGATCCAAGCTAATCAGCATACAACTGCAAGTCCTTCTCAGGCTTCAAAGGCCATTGACCCAAAGCTTCCATGTGATTCAACTCTTATCATGCCTATTTTAAAAGATTCCCCTTCAGTGTGTCAAGAATCCTTTAGGCAATACAACACTCCTACCTTGTCCTTAGAAGTGGCTCCATGTCAAGAGGACAATCCAATGTGCAAAGAAACAAATATCAAAAAAGATCAAGACACCATCCATCCTTATCCAACAGTTGACCAAAGCAACATACCTCAAGAGTCTCATGATGATTCTACCATTCCCTTCCATTTCTTCCTAGAAGAAGCTCTTACATCTCCTATATCTTATCCATCTCCCAAGCAAGATCAAGATATCTTTTCCACCATCTCTAATGAACGTATTGAAATTCAATAGAAGGGTACCCTTTGTACACCATCTAAAGATCCTTGTCAAGATCAAAACATCTCTTCATATCCTTTCCATGATCCTCCATATCCACCTCAAGAAAACATTGTTCCTCTAAATCCCTTGCAGAAAAATAAACCCCCTAAAGCTTCAGCTGCCCCTATCAAAATTTCTCCTATCAAAGCTATTCATGCACCTATTGATATAAAGGTGAATTCAAAATAAAAGAGCCTTGGTCATGCAACTCACTCTAAAGATGTTGATATCCCCTCCACACTTTATATCCCTCCATTCAAACACGAGAAACAACCTTCTCCATCTTCCAAATCTATCCTTGGTCCTTATATTCCAAAGCTAACACTGTCAAACCTTCCATCTATATTGGGTCCTTATGTCCCTCCATCTACCATGCCTATCACTACTAGCTTGTCATCCACTTATCCTATCCCTTATCAAGATCAACAAAGACATACATCCTTGAACTCTCCTTATCAACCCATCATATGAACCAGTCATATCAGCCTTATTCATCCACAATTCCCAAGTCTTTTGGAAGCAATTTGGATGTGCAACGATGAAATAAAAAATACAAGCATCCACTTACATATGAAGATCACTATTTCCAATCTAATCGACATGTGACTACAAAGAAAAATAAAATATTCAAGAGACCACAAAGGTCCACTGAGAAAAGAACCATATCAAATAAAATATGGGTTCCTAAATCCATTATGAAAGAATTACGTTCTAAATCATCTAATACAAACAGAAAATCAAAATTTGCGTTGATTCCCAAGTCTCTTCTAAAGGACTCAGATACAAAAATAAAAGTAAAAGTTATGTGGATTCCCAAGTCTCTCTTAAAAGGCTTGAACAAAAAGGAAAAATCAGAGTTGGCATCCAAGCTTCCAAAGTCTTACACTTCATCTCCATCTAAACATCTCCAATCTTCTAACTCCATCTTTGGTCCTTGCATACCAAGATCCATATCCACTCATCCATCAATGTCTCACTCTATTCCATCCACTTTTCCTCTATTCATCCACTACCCTTCAAGGGGTGTGTCAATGTTGATCATATCACCATACCCTATCCAATATCCTACACCTACCTCTTACCCATCCATCTCATATCCTTCCATCCCTCTTATCCAATTCACCACATAAATACTTGGCTACCATCTTCCTTATCCTCCATATCATCTTCTCTACCATCACCCTATCAACATCTTTGAGCACACTTTCAGCGGTCTTGGCCTATCATAAAATATAAGGAGCACTATCCAAAGAGAAAGAAGCTTAAGTTCCTCCATCAAATCAAAAAGATGAAAAAAAAAAGTGCCTTGGTGAAAACCTAGTAAATAGGCACCTTGGTAGCAAAAGTAAAGATAAATCAATCTGTCCTATGGTGAAAACCACTTCTTGTGGCACCTTGGATAAGTATTATGATGAAAACCTAGAAAACAGGCGTAATGTGTAATTCCTCCTACTTGCACTCTTCACTTGGGGCCAATTTCCTTCCATGTCATCTTCTCCCATCATATCTTACATCCAGCTAGTTCGTGAACATCCATGTTCCTTCTACTGATCTTGACAAGGTTGAGCCTCTCCATGAGTATCATGTATCCTTACATGCATGATCCCTTCCATTAGCCTATTTAATTTCTCTCATGCATGCTATCCTATCATGATTATGCTTATCCCAAGCCTATCCTTCCTATCTCTATGCATTCCTATCATAATCTAAAACATGCACTTATACTTCCATCAACCTTTATCCTGATCATAGCTATATCCTATCCTATGAAATTGACCCCTTGGTCTTGATCAAAATTGAAAAACAAGTTCTTAGAAGTCTCTTGACATGTCCACTCTTTTGGACCACATACTTTTCATGACATTAGGTCATTACCCTTAATTCTATACAACATCGCTCCATGAGCCTACATCGCTATATTATTTTTTCCCTAGCTTGGGTAATCTTGAAGAGACTATCCTTGAGGGTCGCATTCACCTCTTCATCCATCATTGGCTATTCATCTCATACATCAGCTTTCTAATCCATCTGCAATGTCCTACACCTTGCTAGACAATGGGGAACAATTAAAGAACAAGGATCTAACAGATTTATGCACTAAGTTTAGAATTATTTAGCACTGGTCTTCTATCTATTATCCTCAGGGTAATGGATAGGCAGAAGCTTCAAATAAAACTATTCTCAAGATCTTACACCACACAGTACACAAATCTGGATGAGACTAGCATCTCTAGATTAGTCTGGCTTTATGGGCTTACCACACTAGTATACGGACACCAACAAGGGCCATGCCCTTTGCTCTAGTTTACAATGTAGATGCAGTGCTTCCTATTAAGGTTGAGATTCCTACCTTGCAAGTCTCTCTGAAGGGCCTCATTACTGATGATGATATCAGAATATCTTGGCTACAAGAGCTTGAACTACTGGATGAACATCAAAAAGTGGTGTTCAATCATCTCCAAGCTTATCAGAAGAGAATATTTAAAAGCTACAACAAGAAGTTCAAACCAAGAGACTTTCAAATGGGTGATCTCATCTTGAGAGAGAACCCTAAGAATCAACAGCAGCGGATCTAGAAAGGAAAATATGAACCAAACTGGCTTGGTCCATATATTATCACTGTAGTATTTGGGTCTGGCCCTTATCATCTCTCCACCACAAAGGGAGAACAGCTCAAAGAGCCTATCAATTCTCTTCATCTAAAAAAGTTCTACAGGTGAAATGTCTTTTGAATGCTCATGTACATACTCTATTATGAGAAAATCCTAAAAATTGCAAAATGTCCTAAAAAAATGATCATCTTAGTGAAAACTTGGCAATCAGGTGCTTTGATGTATCTATTATCCTAGTGAAAACCTGGTAAATAGGTGCCTTGATAATACCAAAAAAATCAAGAAATCAAAAATACAAAAAATGAGAAAAAGAGAAAAATGTGTCATTGATGAAAACCTGGTAAACAGGCGTCATGGTAGAAAAAATAGAATTTCTGCCAAGATGGTGAAAACCTGGTAAATAGGTGCCTCTTGTTCCACAATGCTCTATCTATCGTGGCATCCCTTGGCTTTCTTGCAATTTTTCTCCTGCTTTCCTACTTTAGTTTGCTTTCCTGCTTTAGTTTGTTTCCCTGCTTTAGTTTTCTTGATCATGCATTCACTCTTTGTCATCTTTGAGATTTTGCTCGACTTCACATGGATTGAAACTGGTCACACTCGGTGGCATCTTCCTAGTCTAGGGGGAATTTTCTTATATTTTGGACCCTCTCTCTTCTTCGCATCAGTCACCATTGGTTCTCATTGAATCTACCTACTGATGCCTAGATCTCACACTGATCTTTATGCTTGAGAATCTCTCTCACGTCAGTCACCAGTGATTCTCACTGCATCTGCCTACTGTCGCTATACTACTAAGATTTCTGGCATCAACTCTCTATCTGCATTTTTGACATCATCAATCCGTTTGATACTTGGGGAAATGACTCCCCACTTTGATCTCCACTTTGGTTTACACTTGAGTCAGTAATCTTGTCAGTCCTAAAGGACAACTCTCTACTGGCACAAACTGGTGTTTCTTAACACCCCATAAATAGTGTTTTTCAACACTCTCTTTGGACACATCTATTTTTTTCAACACACATCATACATCGCAATGTAAACATCTCTCGATAGCAATGAAACACCTCGCACTCAAAAGCACAATGGTGTTTTTCAACACCCCAAACCTAGAGACATTCGTAAACTTTGAAACATGTTGAGCTATGATTGAATCTTTCTTTGAATTCTATCTTTTCTCATGAATTTCATTGATATTTTCTTTGACTACTTCTTGTGGGTGTGGTTTCAATGATCTGAAAGTGTCAAATAAATAGGGTGTATGTGATAAGAGCTTCTGCATTAAGGTGGAAAATCCTCACATCCCTTGATCTTGTTTATTTGAATTCCAAGGGGAGGTTGGAACTATTTCCTTGACTTTTATTGCTCTACCTGTTCACTTGTGTATTCTTACTATATCAAACTGGAAATAATGTTCAGGTCATCTTGGCTTTTGTACCCTGACGCTTACATTTGTTTCCTATATTTTTTCAGATGAAAGTCATATTCATATTCTTATGGTTGCCTTGGTGCCAGTAAGGATTGTATTGACTCTGACGTACCAAAAGTACTCGATGATAATAATTATGCGATGAGTCTAGCAACCAAGTCCTAGGATTGCATTTAGCTTAGGCTTGCATTCCCATTTTAGGCTTGCATGAGTACATTTTTGGTACTCTCTTCATTGTCTTCTCATTCTTCAAGGGTCATCATCTTTTGTCCTAGATTCTTCTCAACTGCACAAGTGTCTGGTACTCGCTCTCAATCTTTCTTCATATTATTTTGGTTAGTACCTGTCATATATTGCAATATCCTGCATGAGATGATTAGTACCATTGCATTCATTTTCTTTACATTCATTTCTACAAAATTGCATTTCTGTACATTCATTTACATTTACATATCCATAAACATATGCATCCATTATAAGCATAAAGCAAATCATACATAGCATTTATCTATCTAACATCTATCACTGCATTTCATACAATAAATAAAACATATGCATAAACATTTGCATATTCATCCATGGCGTACATTTCTAATCCATACACCTAATCATATAAGGAAACATCTCATAAGACATGCAAATTTAAAGCAATATATGAACAAGTACAATGATGCCAAAACTGAGCTCATATATATGTCAATCGATCAAAATGTACAAGGGTGCTACTCGAGCATAGTATCTCAAAATGGTGGTAAAATATGTATATCAAGTGTCTCATCTAACCACCCGGCAGAGGTGGAGGAGGTGGCATGCCCTGCTGCTAAGGAGGTGGTCCCTATGGAGAGGCCTGTGCCCTAGCATACTCTAAAAATGGTGGAACCTGGTCCACTGCCTCTGGAATTGCAATAGTGTATGCAACATAGTAATTGGTTGACTAAGCAGCCTCTATCTAAGATCTAGCTAATGCCTCCTGTAACCCTCGGATCTCTCAATCTCGCTCAGCCACTCGGGTCTCCTGAATGATCACCTCTGTGTGAAAGTCATCCCACTCCCTTTGTACCTATCTCACCCTCCTTGGAGCCTCCAGAGAGCCTCCTATAATAGGGCTACCTATCCGCCTACTGGTGGATCATCCATAATAGTATCAGCTAGGATGGTATCCTCCCCCTACTTAGTGTATCTCTCTTGACTGCCACTGCTCCCTGCACCTGCATCTGACCCCATAGGTCTAGTGGGGATGGGAATCTGCATAGTCCTTGGTCATACTATCCTCTCCTGCTGAGGTGGCACCTGCTATTGTAGTGGTAGCTACTATGCCTGCTATTGTAGTGGCATCTATTATGCCTGCTATGGTGGTGGTCATACTATCTATTGTACCTGTGGGCCCAAGCCAATAGGATCTATGTATATAGGAAATGGATAGGCTAAGATGTGATCCCTGTATGTACATTTCCTCCCTACATTTGGCACCCCTGCCATGTAATCCCACCAAGATGGTGGTACTTGTGCCTCTATCATGCTCCGGCCTCTATCTAGCTACCTCTGCTATCCCTTCTTTGTCTCATTGATGAATCGGGCGTAAGTACAATACTCTAGAGAGACATCATAGGGTCTCCCAAACTATTTTAATACTCATGTCAATACGAAGCGCTCAATAACAATGATAGTGCACCTAATCAAAAGACACGAGTAGAACATATATGGTAGCTCATGCTGTGCATCGTCCCACACCTTAGTGGCTATCCATGGCTGCCATATAACTGCTGCCATATCTTCTATCTAGGCTCACCACTGCTCCATCTTACCCAGCACTGGCTGAGTCATGGGACCTACATATCTGTATATATATGGCTCCAAGGGCTGCTAAGTATCATGGAATATCGGCCGACATATGGGAAGGTGCTCCCAGGCCCAGATCTATAAAATGATGACTCCTGTCGCCATAGTCCATGCACCTCGATACACGATCTTGTGCATCTCATGATACATCTAAGCAAGCATACACTTTCCCCATCCGAATCTCACTGCTAGTGTGGCTAACATCCTCTACAGCATGCCTCCCCAGCCACACTCTAATCCGTGTTGACCTCGATCTAGAACCAGGTGACAAATAAGGAAAAGTGCTAAGACAATTGCTAGTGGGTGATCTCCTCCATACCTGATTGTCAAATACTCCCAAGAGATGGATTGACCCATCACTAGATCATCCTGGAAGACCGCTCTCAGCACTAGTGTACCTTCTCTTAGCTGGGTATCATACTCTACATGAGCCCTATAGAAGGGTACTCTCAGGATCCTGTAGATGTCCTCAGGAGTGACTGTCATCTCTCCCTACGGCAAGTGGAATGAGTTCGTCTCCAAATGGAAACGCTCAACAAGGGAACCCAATAGATCGTGATTTACCCAAATATCAGGTGCATCATGAAGATACGATAAATCTAGCCCATCGAGATGGGTACCATCAGCATCTGACAGTCTCTATAGTATCTCACCCCTAACAGGATGGTGTGATCAGGACACAATATCAGGGAAGTCAACCTACAAAGCAAGCGATGAAATTGGATCAGTACCTCAACATGATGATTTTTCAAAGCAATGACAGTAAATACAGCTGTGGATCTATCCTAAACATTGTCCTAAGACATTCTAAGTGATTGACTCTGCGACATGATGAATGATAATTTTTCAGATAGTGATTATCATGCAAGGAAACTCTTTTCTCGCATGAGCTTTTGGCCTCGCATGAGATAGGATCTCTCTTTGCATGAGATTCCATCTCATGTGATGCAATCTCACGTGGCATCGATGCGCACCTCGTGCGAACTCACGGAGGGGTCCCTTGCGAGGAATCCCTGATCCGCGTGAGGAAGCTAATTCCTCGTGCAAAGGGCGACCTAGGATGATGCAAGGAAATTGTTCCCTTGCATGAGATTGGATGTGACAGACTTAAAAAGGCTCTAAAACATGCTAAAATGACCTAAACAATTAATAAAATTTGAAATGCAGGATAATGTTTCGATTACTTACAAGTGCGTCATACCCCAATGGCCGGTTGTGTCATTGGGAGTGCTCAAATCAATGAGAATGCATGGGAATGCTATCAATGTCAGGTAGAGATCTCGCCATCGCTAAAGTCAAAAGTGAATAATGATTTGAAAATGACCCCTCTGGGCCTTATATGGCTTTTGACCTAATTTTCAAAAGTGCTCTATTTTCTGTGAAAACTGCACCCTTGGCTAAATGGACCATTCTGAATCGATTTTCATGATCTAAATCAAAATCTGACACTCCTAAGCAGCACAAAATTGCATTTTAAAATTTTGGGACCAACGTGCTCTGACGCTTGTGCAGTTAACTTGCTGATGTCACTTTCTTGTTAGAATCATCTCTCATCATCATTTTCTCAGCTTCTACAATCTTTTCATCAAAGTCAACTCTAGTCAATTCTGGTCAAACTTGGTCAACTTTGGTCAAACCTACTCAACAAGACCTCCTGATCTCTCTAAATAAATTATGCCTTCTCTTAATCTATCTCTGAATTCTTCTAGATCTTTGATCTTACTTCTATCTATGATTTCTTGCTCTTAATCATCATTATGATGTGTCATCTTTCAATTTTGCTCCCGAGGGGGCAGGATGTGTTGGTGCTCAAATCGACAGATTGCATTTCCTATTGGACTTGCCAATCCAATGTTGGAAAACCCGAGTGATTTGGACAACTAACAAGTCACAACCAAGGAAAGGTTGGAACTTTTGCAATTCTGGCTCTGCAAAACCAAGGCTGGTAGGCCTATACCTTGACTTATCCTTCAAGTTACAAGGCTTTTTATAGCAGATAAGAAACACTTCAACCTTCTCTCTCAAGTATGGCAAGGAACTTGAAAGAAATCTAACAGAAAGCAATATATCATGAACTGTAAATTGAAATACTTTAAGTAATTGAAAGAATGTTTAGTAAATGTGTATGTAATTTGAAATGAATAGATAGATAAGATAGCACAAAACTATAAACAATGAACTAAATAACTATAATCCAAATAATGATTAGA
>MU227942.1:20710-35911 GCA_018584345.1 Thuja plicata | reverse complement strand
TGTAGCCTTCACCATTGAAGCAGTGAGCTTTTGGACAGTGAGTCCTCACCCTTAACTAGGTTATTTGTAAAAGACTCCTAACAGGGTCAGACCCTTAACCAGGTCACTATACTTATTGCATTGTAAAGAACAACTCCTAACAGGGTTGCAAATTTTTTTAACAAGGATTATTATAAACAAGTATAGTTCATTGTGGGTGTTAATTCCCACCGAGGTTTTTACCATTTGGTTTCCCCGTAACCAAATTGTGGTGTTGTCTATTGTGTTATCTTAATGTGCATTTACTTTATTATATTCTGGAGTTAATAAAAGAAAAGAATTAAATTAGCTGATAACTGATTCACCCCCCCCCCCCTCTCAGTTATCCTTTGGGACTATTCTAACAAACTATGTTATGAATCTTCTAATGGACTTTAATTATCTTTGTACACTTCTAAAATGTCAAATTTTTGTGGGTGGTGATATATCGATTATTACTTTAACCTATATAAGATCAACTTATATTCCATAGTGTGACACTATGAAGCAAAGAAGTTACCCAAATGTTACCACCAAAATACACTTTTTAGGGTTTAGGGGGACTTTTTATTCCTCCAATATATCAAATATGATTGCTATGATGGGAAAGTGTACATCTCTTTCTTTTGATTTAGAGAGAATATCATCCACATAATCTTCCATAAGATCATGCATAATGTCATGAAATATTGTGGCCATCACCCTTTGATATGTGACTCTTTTGTTCCTCAATCCAAAATGCATCATGTTCCAACAATAAGCTCCCTAGGCACATGTGAAATTTTTTTGTGTTGATCCTCTCATGCAATTTTTATCTGATGATATCCTAAGAAACCATCCATTAATGAAAACATTTTGTATCCAACTATTAGGTTCACTATAATGTCTATGTACGGTAGAGGAAAATCATCCTTCAAACATTCTTTGTTGAGATCTTGAAAATAAATACAAATTCTTATTCTCCCATCTTTCTTTGATACTAGCACTAGATTAGAAATCCACTCTGTTTAGTCTATGGGTTTAATGAAACCCACATATAGTAATTTCTTCAACTCTACTTTGACTAAAAGTGCAATCTTGGAGTGCATCTTGCAATTTTTTTGTTTTACAGTTTTTGCCCCTAGTTGGAGTGGTGAATGATGGAGCACTAGTTTTGTATCTAAGCAAGGCATGTCTAAATATGCCCCCAAAAAATAGATTTGTCTTTCTTTGAAGAACTGGATAAGTTGGTCTCCTTCCTCTAGGGGTAATGTTGCTACCAAGTGGATAAGCCTTTTAGTTCCTTCAGTACCTAAGTTGACCTCTTGTGTCTTCTCTACCAATAATGGTGATATTTCCTAATTTGTGGGGAGAATGTCCAATCTTCCATCCTTAGGTGCCTTGAAGAGTTTTTCACCTTCAGTTTCATCCTTAATTTTTAATTTTTCATGATCTAAAGGTTCCTTGTAGTTTTAACCTAGAGATCTAATATTTTATTTTTTATCAATTTTGAGACTAGAAGATGGACATGACTCACCAAAATATGCATCTTGATCTAGATCAATAGAAAATATAGGTTTATGGTCACCAATAGGTATACCACTTCGAAGATCCAAGAACTCTATGATAGCCTCATTGTTCTAAAAAATGTCTATGTTTGGTGGACCTTGGTATTCCTAGTCTATTAACTCAGGGTATACGAGGGAAATTTTATCATCACCTTGGGCATAAGATACATGGATAACAATGATGGTATTGATATATGATTCAAACAAGTACTCATGGAATTTAGATGATGATGTTTCAAATATCTCAGATCAATTCCAACATTTTTTATCTAGGCATGTCGATCTGATGGTCTATTGTATAAGGATAAGCTATCAAATTGGGAAAAGACATTATTTAGAAAGAGATTACTTGAAGTTCTAGGGGTATCTCATTCATAGTCTTTGGAATCTATCTCATGGTGGTACTCCTCATATGTCTCAACTTCTTCAAAAGCACACGTGTCATATTGGTGAGGTAGCTGATTATTTGGGGTACTTTCCTTAGGTGGTTGGTATCCTAGACCTTCAAAATTACAATTATCTTTGGGAATTATTAGTTCTACAACTCCTTGAGTCTCTTTTTCCAAGGACACTATATCCATTATACCCTTGTTTCTGCATGATGGTGTATCATCTTCCATACTGATGGATAGGAAGTGTGAAAGGGAGGGGTTCTTCCTCTCTATATAGCCAATTGATAAGTCATCTTCTACGGATTATTAATCAAGATTCCCCCATTTTTTAAACATGGTTGGGAGTTCATACTGAATATATACTTTATGCTTTCTCTTGAGGGGTTGCTTTTTTATTTCCATAGGTTCTCAACAAGATGGGTAATTTATCTACATAAAAGAAATCTGCATAGGTATACTCTCCACAAACCTTATCTTCCACATTGATCTTGAGTTATGACATTGATGGGGCAGTGGATTTGGATAAATTGGATGTGTTACTGTACTTGGAGGATGAGAGTGCATATGTTTCTTGGTTAATAGGTACCAAGTTTTAAAGGATCCATTGAGATTATTATAATAAATGAAGGGGTCTCTATCACATGGAATGGTAATCTCTATTCCATTGTGAGTAAATTTTAGGCATTGGTGATAGGTAGAAGGTACAACCTCCATGGCATGAATCCAGGGTCTTTTGAGAAGCATATTGTAGTTGAGTTCCAAATACAAGACTTGGAAAGTAGTCTCATGTATGGTTGGTACTATTGTGATAGGTAATGTAATGATGCCCTTAAAAGGGAATTCTACATCATTATAGGCTCTGATAATGATCTTGTTGGTAAGTTTAACACAATTTTTGAAGTATCCCAATGTTTGAACTAATTTCAAAGTGCAGATACTAGGACCAAATCCACCATCTAGGACCACTCTTCTAATTTTTTGTAGGTGGACATACACTTTGAGATGAAGAGGGTCATTATGGTAAGGTTTATTTGTAGGAAAGTCTTCTTTGGTGAAGGCGAGGTGGTGTGTGGTAGCCAAGTATCCGACCATGGATTGAAATTAATCAACCTCAATGTCTAGTGAAATAGATATCCATATATGTATTCTTCTTCAAATAGATATCCATATAGATAACCATACTTTCATCCATATATGTATTCTTCTTCAAATAGATATCCTCTTTGGCATGTTGAATATCTTCATCATATTGATCAAAGAAGTCAATATCATTAATCACTCTCTGATATTCCTTTATCTTCTACATAATATCAATGGATGTTTGTGTGTATTATCTTCCAGTATTTCACAATGGTCGCACTATTCTGTCAGCATATAATTCCATGTTTTTCCACCTTCAAAACCCTACATGTCGACCACGTATCAAATAATACATAAAAACCCTAAGAGATATAAAATATAATTAAGAGAAATAAAACATTAAAGATAATTCCCTGTCGATATAGTTGCACAGACTAAGTGCCTCTCCATCCGTCGAAGACACGTGGAATCATCATATAATTCCTTGATGAATAAAAATCCTACATCTCCACTTTGAGGCATTACGCCTGCCATCGATGGTTTCCATAGTTTAACAGCCGATCGCATTGCTCAGATTTTGTGAGTCTAGGACATGTGTTGGCTAAGCATGATGCCTTAAATCTTAAAAATATTCATCTTGTTGATCAAGGGATTGTGTCAACCATTAGATTTCCTTTACTTGTTGTGTCTTTACTTTATCTTTTCAACCTAGGACCCATGATATCATCAGTGGCAGATGTCATCCCAATGTAATGCCTCAATGGTTAGACGTTGATCACTTTTGCTTCAAGGATTTATGTTGTCCTTTTGATCAATCTAAACTTAAACAGTTTTTACTTCATTCCTTCTTTGCTCATCTTGGCTCCATCTTTACCTCATTCTCTGACCTTAACCCCAACTCAGCTTTAACCTTGTGTATCCAAATTCCTTTATGTCTGCAAGTTGTGAAATCATTTCCTTAACTCTGAGTTTGTTGCGAGACTTCACAAGAACCACAAGATCAAAAATAAGATCAACAATTTGTGCTTAATCTCCATACCATATAATAATATTCCATTTCATTGCAAGATCACAAGATAACCGTTCGATTAAAAATACATCCACAGTCTATGCCAAATCTCTGAACCTTAAGATCATATTCCATCTCCTTTTGAGATTACATGACTAAAGGGATATGCCAAGTCGTTGAATGATGGATAATATTTTGTTGTGATTGCAAAATTAGGAGGTAGCCACAATATTAAAACTGTATCAATGGCATATAATTCATCCTTACAAACTCTGAACTGGTCCTAACTTAACCTTACTGTAGCTTTGATCCATTTCAAGATCACGTGATTGAGGGAAACTCACAATCTCCAAGTATCTAGCCTAACCATTGTCTAATTCAGAGACTTGGAGCAAGCCATAAGATTTGATCTTGATCAATAGCCATGATTTCATTTATAACTAACTTTGAACTAAACTTGACTTCAACTGCCTTGACCATGATTCATTCTGAGATTCAGCGACTGAAAGAAACTCCAAGTCGCTAGAAGATTAGCTAGCCCAAGGGTTTATTTCAAGACTTAGCACTGGCTACAGGATTTGATTTGCATCTAAGACCTAGATCACACTTGGCAGGCCCATATTTAACTTTTTCTAACTTGAACTTTAACCTTAGTCCATTTGGAGATCACGCAACTGAAAGAAACTCTAAGTCGTGAGATCATTTCATAACTTCGATGTTTATTATGAGATTTCATGCCATCCATAAGATCAGACTTATATTGATGGCCCTCATGTGATCTCTTGGTCTTTTCTAACTTTTGACTTTTTCTCGAGATCTAGTGCAAGCCATAGGATTAGAACAAGATAAATGATTTGCGCATGGTCTCTTAATCTTTCACTTAACCCCAAGTCCATCTGGGGATCACGCGACTAAGGCAAAAAAGTAAACCATGTTCAAACCCTAAGTCAGATCTTGAGACACGCAACTAAGGCCATCTCTGAGTCTCCAAAATAATTCCTTGACCCTTGGTTAATCAAGAGATCTAGCGCAAGCCACATGATCAAAACATCATTAACAGCTCACATTAAGTCTCTAGAGAAATAACTTAACCTCAAGTACATCTGGAGATCACGCGACTGAAAGGAAAGAACAAACTAGACTTTAACTATGATTTCATCAAGAGATTGCAAGATAGACAAATTTTATGAATCTCCCAATGATCTGACTAACTCTAGTTTCATCATGAGACTTAGCGCATAGCACACAATCAAAATTAAATCAACGGTTTGCATTAAGTCTCTAGATCAAATAAGCATATTCCTTTTTCTTCTAGAGATCATGAGACTAAAGGCCACGCTAAGTCACTAAATGAGATGGAATATTCCCTTCGGGTTGAACCCTTCCCAATTGAGATCTTATTTGAGACGTGTCAGCTAGGCATGATGCCTTAATGGATAGATAACGCGCATCTTTTGTTTGAGGAAACACACTGACCGTAGGATGGATTTTAACTTGTTCAATGTATAATCCTACTTTGACCTCAGTCAACTGAGATTAGAGGACAAATTTTGTCCAAGCGCATTCCTTTGAAGGTTAAAGATCTTCATCTTGTCAATTGAGGAATCACACTAGCCGTAGATTTTCAGAAAAGGGCAAGATATTTAAGCAGACCTACGAAGAAGTCAAAACTTGTTTAAATACCCCGCGAAAAGACTTATAACAACTAGTTTTATGAATTCATAAATTTGTAGCCCATGTAATGTGTCTTTAAACATTGCAAATTTAACAGGATAAATGTATGAATTAATAAGATGAATGCTCAAGTTAGGAATTTCTACAAGCATAAACTATAACATGAAAAGAATAAATAAAAGCATAAATAACAAGAATGAGTATAAGGAACACTTCCTTGTATTTGTTTAATGTCCAAATTTGATCTGCAAATCTAGGTTCCACCAGTGGCTCTTTCTGGGGATGTGCTTTCATGCTTGGGCACAACAAGATCCCAACTATAATGCCCCTCCAACCCTCACAAATCCTGATTATGCTTGTTCGAAGTTTGAGAATTTTATTCTCTACTAATGATTTTGATTGAAGCTAGTAGTCCAATCTATCTCATCTCCACGTAAGTGTTTGATGTATATTTCTCTTTGAGTAGTGTTTCCAACTATGTGTTCATGATATTTTAGGAGAATCGTGTTATGAAACAATTTGATATGCTTTTTGTGTGAGGAAATTCCTTTTTGATGGTTTGAGTACACTGGATGAATTAAGTTGATTAAGATAATTTTATGACTATGTTCTAGATGGTGTATATATGTTGTTCAAATTTCCATAAAGATTAGGTTCTTTTTATGATTTACCTAATCATAGTTAACATTATTGTATGATTTTATGATTGTGACGATAACTATTAATTAGGGATTAACCCAAATCACCTGATGGATCATATTATAGATTCAATCTAACCCTTGTTTTATAATTGATTAGTATCACTTTGTATTATGGGTTCTTGTACCCTAGTGACATCATACTTAAACTCTATGCTTTCTCTTATTTGATTAGATGATGAGATGCTTTCAAAATATGATGGATAATAGGTTCATCCTAATGATAATATGTAAATGATCTGAATGTCACCTAATGAATTATATTCTTAGAATATATAGAATTTGGTTTATATACATGATGACATTATCAATGATGATAGTTCATTTTTATTTTGAGATTATGGTGGAGCTAACAATACTAACTCAATCATGATTTAGAATGATTATTGTATGGTGTGTGTAGGATGAGGGGAGGCAGTCATAGTCACTTCTGTGGGAGATCCACATGATGTTGCACTCCCCCTCCTTGTTTTTCAGTGCTTGCACATATATGTATATATTTGTGTTTCTCAACTTGATGATGTAGGATGCAGGTACTAGGCATCAACTCCACCTGGCCACAGAGGTCTTAGCGTGCCTTTAAAATCCTTGATTGTTGTTGTCATGGAGATATTACCAAGGTTTCCCCAAGTAGCCCCTCTGTGACTTAGGTTCCTTTTTTAGGAAGTCACCCTATTTGGGTTTGGGTTGTATTATTATTTTTATGGTTTTGATATTTATATCTTGGTCAGTTGACTATGTTCTTTTATTCTTGAAAGTTATGTTTTTAATATGATTCTTTGTTATTTTATTAGATAAATAAATAAATATATGTATATATAATAGATATATTATGTGTTTAAATAAGTTTTTGGCGTGACTAAATATATGTATATGTATGTATATATGGGTGCACACATATATGCCTATGTATATATATATATAAATACATTTGTGTATGTATAAAGATATGTAAATATATAATTAGAGTTATGATGTAAATATTGTATTGAGATTTTAAAAAAAAATTAATAATAATAATAATAATATAAGAACTAAGATAATTATGCCTAATTGGCAAAAATAACTTTCTAGGAGATTCTAACTCAAGACCTCCTAGGAGTAAGGCTAGCTAGTTACCATTGGGTTATGTGACTTACTTGATCATGTTTCTTATCATTGGTATAATTGATTACTTCATAAGCTTATTTAAGTTAATAAATAATTAAATTTTTAATCTATCATTCACGGGAATAATTGATTTAATTTGAAACCAACTATGGAAGTTGGAGAAGTTGCTTCCTGTAAGGCAACTCCTCCAACCATATAGTTGTCGATATGTATAACGTAAAATATTTTATGAGGAGGGACCTGGTTTTAGGAGATTCTTAGAGTAGGATTGGGAATGTGAAAATGATATTATTTACTCAATAATTGAGGAAGATGATAGTGTTTTATTTTTTTGAGAAAATGGAGAAATGGTTGTTGCAATAAATAAAAAATTAGTCCTGATGTGGAGGCCATATCTCTCTAACCCATCTTTCTATGTTTTTAATGTATTTGTAAGAATCTAATTGTGCAACTGCTCACCAGAGAGATCAAACAAAAATGATCTGGTTCAAAAGTTATAGATCATTGTGTGGGGGTATATCTAGGAGGACAGCAAGAAGGATGTTGGACAACTGGAAAGTTGATGGAATTGCTCTAACACCAAGGAAATTCTCTGGAAGACTCCAGGTAGAGTTTAAAACAAGAAATAATTTTATTGTTTCTATGTGATTTAATATAGGAATGTGTTTTATATTATTTTTTTTCTATTATTGATCATATTTATAGATAAGTAAGGTAGTTTAAAAATGTTCGTAATATAATCTAGAAATAAGTATCTGTATCTAATGTGTTGGCCTAATGAGTTTTTCATTATCTAATATTGGGAGTGATTATGTCTTCTTGTGTGGTTTGAATCCTATGTGGATTTTATGCTAGAATAGTGGTTAAAGTCCCACTTAAACTATTTTTGAGTTTTGGAAGGTTTAGGATGCCCCTTTATCACCCTTCCTTTTGATAGTTTATTTCATTTGGGATTATTTTCTTCTATGTTCATTTTATCGCTTGAATTTGATCATAATTTTTTAATTAGGGTGTCTTGAGCATGTGACATCCTTTTACTATTCCTATGTTGTTTATGGTTAAGGTTAGGACTCATCCTGGTCTGAGTACACAAGAGAGTTTCCTAAACCTCTCAAATAAAGTGTTTGAAGTATTTAAATTCTTTTGTCATGTTTTGGGTAGGGGACTAGGTACCCTAGGTGAGTGGCTCACCATAGGTGTTGGGACCCAAAGTGGTTCCAAGGAGATCCTATGGGTGAGTTTTTAATAAATTGATAACCTTAAAATTAACTTGGGAGGGTGGATTCAAAAGATAATGAAAGACACATAATAATGCCCACATACTCATGTTGAAGTAGGGACCATGGGTAACTACCAGGATGGATCCCTATTCATAAAAGGGGGACCAGGGTTACATGGTTTCCAGGAAGGATCCCAATAAATAGGATATGTGATGACACTCACTTAGAGGGTATGCTAGAAACCTAACCCTTATGTATAGTTAAGTGATATTTTGTTATGTCTTGTATTTGTTTAAGTTATTTTTTTGTGAATCCTTAGATTGCTTAGGGCCTTGTGTGGACCTTGGTTCTATCTCCTAGCACAAGGGAGTGGAACTACACGGTTCCACATGGTTGGGTGGTTAAACTTATTGAGGTACTGTTCGTGGTTGCATGGATGACTTTTCCTTTGGATTTATGCTTGGAAGGTGTCAAAGATTCTACTTTTGCATCATGTACTTTACTGAATTGTAATTCTAATGCATTTATTTATTTAAATCCCTTATTGGGTATTGCAATGTAATGTAAATGAAGGGTGAATCAATGTAATGAGAATGGGTATTTCTAGGTGAAATGAAGGGAAAAGTTATGCTCTTACTTGTATATGTCACAAATATTAAAATAATGTGGAATTTGTCATTTGTTTCCCTCTAATGCTATCTTGTAATAAAGTAAGTGATCTCTTGAATGAAAAGTTATTCTTATATTTATTTCTTGTTTTGTGAATAAGGAACTATCTTATAGTGATATGATAAGTAAGTTCTCTTATATAATTGACTATAAAGGAATATTATGAAATGATTGGTTTATGAATGAAATTTTGTTTATGTAAAAGATAAATGTTATTGTTAGATAAGAAGGTCTATAGGAATGATGAATGATAATGGAATTACAATTATGGAATAGTTGTATAATTGTGAAAGGATATTCCAACTATTAAGAGAAGTTTATAAAAAAGAAGTACAATACACTTTTGGTTCAGTGTAACCTGTGATAGTAACTCAATAAATTGATTCACATATTGTTAACATATGATTGATATTAAGAATGAGTTGGGAACACTTTGATTGGTGCCTTAAAAAATATCTAGTAGGATGTACATCTAGGTGGTGGGGTATGCGATAATGAATGATAATCTTTACCCTAATGTCTATATGAAACTAAATTTATAAGATAGTTTACAGATGTTATGAATTCCATTAGTTAGTTATGAAGAATGAGTTGTGTTGGTGAATTAAATGATGGTGAATAATCATTGAAACATGCCCATGAGACATGAATCATTTATTTTGAAGTGTTATAAATATGTTATAATTGTAATTTATTATGAAGCTCTTAAATTTAATTAGATTAATCAATATTGTTTGAGTAATTGTGTTAGGGAGCCTATGAAGACTAGGAAATCTTCAGTTATGATACATTCATGTTTTGTGAGCATATGTGTATCGACTCTTTTGGTAATGCACATTGTAATAGCTTTTAAAAAAATTGACTTCATTTTTAGAGATTTGATGGTTAGTCCTCCTGGGTTCATGTAACATTTTAAATCTTCTTAGCATGACAACATGATTTGTTCTATCATCTTTTGCCTTCTTATCAACTGATTTTCTTTTGAACATCTAAGAAAAATTTATCTCAAGATCATATCTTCCTTCATACTTGGCTGCAAAATGTTTCATATTTCCATTTTTGTCTAAATTCTCCATAGTTTCAAAATTTGAAACATCACATATTTCTTTGGGATGTTCTTTTATTGATGATATCATAATATCATAACGTTTATCTTCAAAACTTAGTATAATAACCATATTGTCTGTACATACTTTACCCTTCCTATATAATGGATTTAAATATATAAAGAAATTATTTCTGACAAACTTTTCACAATATTGTGCATGATCTTTTTCTATTGTTTCCTTATGTAATAGATTTGACATAATTCTATGATCATTCTTATATGTGTCCTCTCATGCATGCTGATCATAATACACACTTTTATTAGATGGATCATCCTTTTTAATGTCTTCATGTACTTCATCAACCAAGCCAATATCTTCATTATCTGGATAGTCTTCAGGAATTTCCTTCAACATATTCTCATCATTATGGTCGGCTGGTTTAATCTCATTTTCACTAGTTTGATACAACTCTTGCTCAAAGGGTGAATTGAAAAATATTTCACCTTCTGAATACATATTTTTTATTTTATCAACTTCAAATTCTTCATTAGGTATACTATCTGTTAGGTCTAGTAAAAAAAATTCCAAATCAATGAGTCCTTAGTCTGTATTTACAAAGGGTCTTACGTAAATTCCTGAAACCCTTGCTTTCATGTTTCAAAGTGTAAAATTTGGTCTTCAAACCCTAAACGTCAAAGTGGTTTCTAATTTTGCGTTACCTTTTTGCCACTTAAGTCATGTGTCTTTCATGTGTTCTTTTAAAAGTGCTCTTTGTTCAATAGTTTGTAAGTTTCCTAACGACGTGGTACTTTATTAATTCCTAATTCTAAAGTCTGCAAGTACTTTATTAAACCACTATCTATCAAGCTAGTATGTTTTGATCTAACATCCCACTTAATGGCTTAATCCTGAGGTGCACGACATCTATCTTATAAGTCATTAAGTAGTAATGACATGTGTTTTTGGTAGGTCCAACTATCAGAAAAGGTTTTAGTTAAACAATGAGTAGATTCGGTTTCATCGGACGGCTAACTTAATGGCTTATTCTCAAAGTGATCGACATCTATCCTATAAGTGATTAAGTCCAAATAGCATGTGTCCCTGAAGTGACATGGGCCCTATTGTAGGAAGTTCAAGAGAGATTAAAGTGCAGACCAATCTGACGGTTGACTTAATCACTTATGGCCAAGATGTGTACCATCTAATGTGTAAACCATTAAGCGGTGTCAACAAGTGGAAATTGGTGGGCCTGAGTGTTGTGAACGGTTATTGATTAAAATGCCGACAGATTCCTTTTGATCCAACAGGTGACTTAATTACTTATCCCAAAGGTGCACAGGATCTATCAAGTAAGTCATTAAGCCATATCGCCATGTGTCTTGATGATGATGTGTATTCCATTATTAGTAAAGGTGATCACAAATTAAAGAGTTGACAATTCAAAGAAGATCTAACAGATGACTTGATCACTTAATGACAAAGTGAATGAGATCTATCATATCAGCGATTAATCCATGATGCCAGGTGTCCCAGTGGGTTTGATTGAGGTCATAAAGAAGGAATTAAAGGTTGAGAAAGTGCAGATCGATCTGATGGTTGACTTAATCACCTAAAGGCAAAGTGATTGACATCAAAAGTATAAGAGATTAAGTCATGTTGACATGTGGCGGTGGTTGGGCCTTGTATAGTGTAGAGATGAGGTAAAGAAGATGCATCTTTAGAAAAATCAGACGGCTCACTTAATGACTTAAAGAAAAGATGTAGAAGATCTAGCTTCTAATCCATTAAGTGGTGTTGATGCGTGTCCAAGTTGATAAAGTTGCATCTATAGTTAGTAAACTCAGGGTAAAGTAACTTGTGGCCAGGTTAAGAAAGATCGGAGGGCTAACTTAATGGCTTATGGAGAAGATGCATGATATCTAATGTTTAAGTGATCAAGTCATGCTGACACGTGTCCCAAGTGAATAGTTGTTTCTGTGAAGTAATGAGAGCCTACCGATGAAGGAGATACTGTTGAAGATCTATGGTCCAAATTTAAAGTTCTCAAAAATGGTCATCAGTGAACCATTAAGCCACAAGTTTCAAACTAGATGAATTGATTGCAGAAAGTGTGGCCACTTCAGTAAAATTCAATGCAAAAGACTGATTTGATTGAAGCCATATAATTCATTTCTTAATCTCAAATCTTCCATAATCATCAAAGTGATTGAAGCAAAAATCAAAGTTGCAGCAATATCGCGCTCTGTGTGACAAATTTAAAAATGGGTAAGTCTTTTATTAAACAGTAAAATTCATGCTTCAAGTAGGGTTTTGAATTCTAAAAGAGTTACATAATTATTAATATAATTTGATATTATTCCTGTAAGAAACCCTAAATTCAGAAGATGGCCCCTAGGATTGAATTCACTGGTAATGTGGAGTACAAAGATAGAAATGTACGGGATTACCTTATACAACAATTGAGTGGATCTACAAATGATTCTACTGAGATTAAGAGAATTGTTCTAGTAAATCCTTGTTTTAGATTCAGGGAAGGTTTGTATGATATGGGTAGATGGGCCAAAAATGCCAAGGTTAGCACTAGTAGTTTAAATCTATTTAAAACTTCTTTTAGCTAGAGAATGATCCCTCCCTAGACTGCAATATATGGGATCTAGATGTAGGCAAGTTGATAGCTCCTAGAGTATTCATGGATACAGATTTGTTAATTGTAATAACCAAAACCTATGATAAAGTATCCAGGGTCTTGAGAGATATAGATGGAAACATATTGTTTCATATCATAGCTGATGAAATTAGAAAAAGTCTCAATTTGAGTGACCTCTTGGTTCAGATGGATGATATAGATTTTGACCACTTCAAAGAGGTATATCAAAATCAAAAGGAATACTATAGGAATGAAGCCTTGAAAGGGTATTTCAACAAGATAGGGGGTCTGATTGTAGTAGGCCCTAACACACCAGAGTGTTTCGAACTAGATTATTTTAATTGCAAGGCTAGATAAATGTATAGTACCCTATCCCATGTGTTGGGAGAGGATGAGGAGACAATAATTCCACTCCATTTTATTCTTATGGTTGTTCAAATTTTGCATCCCCACTTATCTATTGTTTTTTATCATGCTACCTACATTGCTGACTTGATGCATCAAGGTTTGATAGGCATTAAGGATTCTAAGATAGTCAAGCCAATGGGATGGTATTCTTTGATGATGCATATGATTTTATTTAATAATGTTGACTACTTTGAAGAAGAAATGGATCTCACAAAGTTTCAGGATGATGAAGATTTGCATGTTCAGTTGTGGAGTACCGACTTGTCTTGGGATAGGAAAGAGGCTAGTTTCATAAATTTTGATAGAACTTTTGCCTCTAGGCTCAGAGCATTATTATGTAGGGATAACCCTAGGATTCATGCAGATGTATTGAGACTTTTGAGACCATTGGAATATGCTGCAGAATTGAATATTGTTCACAATTAGGGTGATTTCATTTTATACCATGTCTTAATAGTCATTAGGGTTTATGGTTTCAAGGGAACTCCAAATGTCCTCCCTTACAGAGTGCCACTCAAGATTGGTTTGGAAAAAATTCTTAGACAGCTAGGTGGGTTTCAAGAGGAAGCCTTAACTGGTAAGATGAAAGGTAGTATCTTCCCTACCCTCACAAGAGTTCATCATTTTATCATTACCAAAGGGGGATGGACCCAGTTTGAGAAAAACTTAGAGACATATCAGTTAGCAACATTAGTGGTGAGATGTGTAGACAATGAGGGTTTTATTATCGACATGTTTAGGAAGAGAACCAAATGTCTGGCACTAGATCATTAGTTCAATTTCCTAGAAGATATAATAAAAAATGAGTTTGATCTGATGGAACAAGAGATTAAGAAGGAGAATTGGTTAGCCTAAAAAAAATGTTTAGATTTTATCCACCATTTTGATAGATCATATGATCCCTTAAAGGAATTTTCACCTTGGGCAAAGAAATTAGAATCTCTAATGAGTATGTTTAAAGACATAATGCAAGCCCTGGACCATAATAAAAAGAAAGTGATGGAAACAGAGCCAAGAAAGGTTAAAGTTGTTCTCAACATAATTTCATAGGGTAGGGTTGTCCCACCAGGGAAATATGTAGTCTACCAACAAAGGGGTTATAGCACAAGTCTACCCAGAGATGAAAAGGCATCTGAGCAAAAAGGAAAAAGGCCAGTAGATGCCATTTCTCAAAAATTATTGTCCCTAAAAAGGAAGAGGGTGGAAGGGAAAGAGCAACAATAGGGTGATATCTATTCCCCTTCTCAGTCTCCCCTGCATATGGATTATCAAAGAATTGCTGAACAATTGGTGAAGATGGGAAATACTGGACACATTTTTTTCATAGCCCAAGAATTACAAGGAGTGCCAGAGGCACCCAAGCATGCAACATTAGATCTAATAGTAGTAGCATTTGTTGTTAAAGAGTTGGACCCTATAACCAAATAGGTCGGTGATGAGTTTTTATCTGATGATGAATTTGTTAAGGCCAAGGCTTTCATCCAATTCCTGTGGAGAATTCACATTGATGAATTCTGTAGACACCCTAAAATGTCCTTTTTCATTTCTATATTAATTTAATTAATATTGCCTATAACAATATAGTTAATTCTTATAGATTAACTATATTTGTTATATTCGACTATTTATTTAATTTTATTAAATAAATTCATCACCTTGTATTTAAATTTAATTTAAATA
>MU227942.1:0-16537 GCA_018584345.1 Thuja plicata | reverse complement strand
CCCCCCCCCCCCCCCTGCGGAATATTAACATTTACTATTTTTTTTTTAAAGTTTCGGTTTTGGTATTTAGGTTAGGAAATAATGTAAATAGATTTGTTTGTTTAAAATTAAATATAGATTGTTTTTATATAATGTTATTTCATATTTTAGAATAGATTTGATCCATAGAATATATTTTAAGATTTGATTTGTATTATTGGATTAGATTGCATAAAAAGGTTTTGATTTATTTGTATATATATATATATGTTTTTTTTTAGTTTAGGATTTAATAAATGGTTTATTATTTTTACATACATAAGAATTAAGTTATATTTATTTATATAATGACATATTTAAATGTTAGATTAGAATTATTTTTAGATTCTCATATAAGATTTTTAATTATATGTTATCTTAATTATTTAACAGATTAGATTTAATTTATTAAATTCTTATATGGGAGGTAGTTTTATAAGATGAATATTTAAGGATGATTTTAGTATAGTCTTCGAAATGTTAATATAATGTTCTTTTAGGGGTTTTTAATTCTATCGTTTATATTTAGAAAGTTAGAATGCTTAAAGTATAGGAATTAAGGTTATTTCGTATAAACTTATAACCTAATCATTCCTTGTTAATTTCTAGCCCTTTTTGTCATCATTGACCGTTCTCGTGTATGGTTGACTTTCAGTCAACTATGGTCAACCTCGTCCGTTGGTCTCGTTAATTGAACCCTTTGCTCCTTGCGGTCTCTGGACCTTAGGGTTTCAGTTTCGAGCCTTTCAGAGATGGTTGACTTTTTGGTCAACTTGGGTTGACTTTTTGGTCAACTATCTCATTTTGTGCACCTTTGACTTCCTTAGCACTTAGTAGACTCTGGAAACCCTTCCTCAAGTATTTCAAGACATGGTTGACTTTTGGTCAACCCTAGTTGACTTTTAGTCCAACCATCTCAATTTACGTGTTTGACTCTTCCTTTGGGTTTAAGAGAACCCTAGTTGTACCTTTCACCTTTTTTGTGTATAGTTGACTTTTGGTCAACTCTAGTTGACTTTCGGTCAACTACCTCATTTTGCGTGCAGTTCCAGTTGGGAACTTTAGTCATCCCTTAGGATAGCTGTGTAGGCTAGTCCTCTCCTTGTGACCTATTCTAGTTATCATTTACCCTTGCACCATTTTGCATGCACATGTTACCCTTGTGTTGTCTTCGTATCCCGTTTTAATGCGTTATTTAAAAATTTTTGTTCGTGTGTTTTTGCCCAACTTTTGGGCATGACAGTAGTAAAGATAGTATTAGACACCTCAAGGGTAGAAGCAGCTAACCTCGCTCTTGAAACAAAAAAATTGAGCTTAAAGGTAGCAGAGAAACAAGAAGATGGAATCAAAATCTTGATGGAAAAGTATGAGGTAGTCATGAAGGCTTATAACGATGAGAAGATAAAGTCCATTGAAAAGGACAAGAAGATTGCCTTCCTTGAATGTAAGAAAATAGTTTAGTTTGTTCCTCAAATGATGATTACACAAGATCTTGCCATCATCATCAAGCCCAATCATAACCTACCCTCCTTCTCCCCTGCCATCAAATCCTACCACACAAGAGGAATTGGAGCAAGAGAAAGAAAGATTGATTGTTGAGAGAACCAAGATAGAACAATCAAAGAAGAATTGGGTTGAACAATCTATAGCATTCAAAGAAGTAGAGGCATGGGTAAAATAGAAGTATGCTGACAAGATACATACCACCCTCAGGTATTGAACTCAATAATTAGTTCCTACTACCATTTATTCATAGGGGAAGAAAATTGTCAGCATATTCAATGAATAATATGCAAATAAGGATAAATGGGATCAAATGGTGGATATATGGAAGAGAAAGAGAGGAGAATTGAAATTCTTTTATACCACATCCAAAGAAGAAAACAATGTTGACATTATTTTGACTGGTACTTATAAATGTGTCAAATTATTGATGGACATGGGCATAAGAAGGAGCATCATCATTAGGACGATAATGGCTTTGAAGAAAGAATATTCAAAGGAAACATATGAGATATTTTCCAACCTTTTTAAGAAGAGTAATGATATAAAATATGAAGGACTGTGGCACAGACAAATAAATGAGGCATTGGCAATAAGAACCAATAGCATTATTACTCTGGAAAGAACACTGTTGTTTGTTCAAACTGTTGAGATAGTCAGTAAAGCCAGAGAATTTTTTGAATTTTGGTCAGAAGAGATTGAGAAGGAAAGTGTCAACTAGAATGAGATCAACAGAAAAGATGAATTCATTAGCTTCGCTTGGCCAAGTGATGAGGTGTATACCTCCTGGAAGGACAAGTACATTATAGTTGATCAAGAAGAAGATGACAATATGCAAGAGGCAGTAAATGACAATGAGGCCCAACAAATTGGATGAGATAGGAAAAGATGAAGATCCTACATCACCAATATCAAAGACAACAGATTCCAGGTGGCTTCTTTTGAAAAACATTGAAGTAGTTACAAGTACCAAGCGGTCAGAAGATTAAATATGTTAAACATCTATTGTAACAAAAGTGGTTATCACTTCATTAGTTATTTTGTCTTTTCACTAAGTCATTTGTTTTGTCCTTATTCCAAATGATCCATATCTTTTTGCAATCCTATTCTATAAAAGGATTCCCAAGATCATTGGAAGGGGCTGGAAAATTTGGATTGTAAACAATTTGTAAAGTTTCAGTCAAAAAGGGGGAATATAGTATAGTTTGTACTAGATAGTTTTTAGAAATCAGAAATAAAGCTGAGAGATCTTTTGCAGGTTATTGAAGAATTTATCTCTGAGTACTTTTTGTATATTGGAATATGATTCTCTAAATTTAATACAAAGATCCAGACTCCAATCTCTCCTATGTTATGTGGCTTGTGAGTTTTGCATTTTCTGATTCATTAGCATAGTCATTCTCTGTGTTTATGTACTTATTTGAGAGTTATGATCTAGGATAAGATTAAATTAGGCTCTGATTAATGCATAGATTCATTTGACATATGCTAGGATTCTTTTGGTAGTAGGGATTTGGGATAATTGTGTTATGATCTAGAATCTTTGATGAATATTGATTTCAGTATATTGTATCTGAGTCAGAGTGTAGCCCAATGGATAAAGCACTGATCTAAAGCTGTCAAGTCTGTACTATTGCATATCTAGTTGCATATTGGTTATGTTTTCCTATAAACAAACATTGAAATCCATTAAATTTTATATTTGTGCAATTTTGTTGTTAATTCATATCTCATGCTCCATTACATGGTTGATGTTCAATGGGTAATTATCTAATTATCTAGTATCTCCCGGTTATGTTGAGTCATTGTGAGATTACTGATTGATAATACCATATAATAAATATCAGAAGGTATTGTAGGGTATCCCCCCTTGCTGTAGCAGGACCTAAAGAGTAGAAGTGTTTGTTAGAGTGCTTGTTAGTTGGTCCTTTTCTTACATGAAATAGACATAAGAAGAAGAGGTTGTTGTTGTTTTTATTGCAACATAAAAAGAAACCAACAAAATGGCGACTCTACTGGGAAATAGTTTTTCATTGCAGTAAGTGAGTAAGGTTTTTCAAGTTGAGCTAGACTCTTGGCCTGCTTACTTATTAATACTATTTAGTTGACCATTAAACTATTGAGTTTTATCTTTGCATATCCCAGTGATTTGTATTACCTTTGAAAGTATATCAGGATAGATTCTTAGACTTTGTTGATATCTGTAACCCGTGAAAACTTTCCATAAAAAAATTTTATTGCTCAAAGTTAGTGTGTATTTTCCAGCTATTTGTTGGGTGGTGACTCAAAGGAATCTCTACATCAGTGTTGAGTTATAATCATCTAATACACCACTGTTTAGCTGTGAGTTATAAAAATTCTAGATCCAGGATGAAGAGTCGTCCTGAGAATGAGTTGGAAAGTGAAATTCCATCTACTTATAGAGCTGGGAAATCAGTAAACAAAAATTTTGTTGGAGTTACTTCCCAAGCTTGGAGGCAGAGAAGGAACATAATAATGGATACTCCTATTCCTCCCAATCATGAAGAGGACAATGTAGAAGGTGAACAAGAAACACGGCCAGGATTGGGAGTCTATGGGGAGTATTACTCTCAAAATGAGAGGGTTGATGATGTTCCTAGATATACCAGGAAGGTGGTTTGTGGTAAGTCCCAGGGACACAAAACAAGGTCCAGATCCAAAAGTAGAGGTGAAGAGAATAGGAATGATCCAAGTGATCTGAGATTTCCCTCATCTGAAAGACCACATTCCCATCATCATTAGAGAGAGATAACTATCATGGAGGAAAATTTAGAATCTGACATGACTCTTGTAGATTCTGAGGAGATTTTTGAAAAATTGGGTGAACTGGAGAGGAAGATCGGAGAGCATATTTCCTTGAGACAAAGAAGAGAAAGAGAAAAGGAGGAAAGAATCAGACATGCTCAGATTCAATCTGACCAGTTGAAAAGGAAACTGTGAAATTTGGAGGCAATAAATTCTACTGTTATACCTGAGAAACTTGAACATGAACCTATTGTCCAACAGTTGTATGACATACTGAAGCCCAAGGATAAAGGTAAAAAAAAGGTAGTAGCAATTGAAATAAAGGAGCTAGTAAGTAAAGGGAGTGTAGTGGATCCTATGACTAAGCTGGACACTGAGTTGGATATAGCCAAGAGAGAGAGGGAAATCATAGCCAAAGAATTAGAGAAGGCTAAATTGGAAGCTTTTGCTCTTGAGATAAAAAAGAAAATAGAATTTATTAGGCAGATTTAGGACACCCCTCCTGTTGGCTCTGGTCCTAAAATGTCTCTGAATTCAGGGATGAATTTACCACCACCTACTAATTCTAGAAATGATACCACATCAAATACTGAAGGTAACATTTCATCTCAAAAAACTCCTGTCTATACTGAAAGGCACAGACAATTTATTTTCCTTGGCATTCCTGGTTATCCAAATGAGATTCCTAAAAAGATTAGGGATAAAGTTCCTAAATTTGCTGGAAATAATGCTATAACCTGTGAAGAACATCTAAATTTTTTTTTGGATATGATTGATGATTATGAAATTGCACATGATGAAGTTATGATGAAGTTATTTGTGCAATCATTAACTGAGGATGCTAGGGAGTGGTTTACAGGATTTCCCCATGAATGTATTGGGTCTATGGATGAGATGAAGGAATGTTTTAGAGAGAAATATGGGGACAAGACCAATGAAGGGTTCATACTGAATGAATTCAACAACATAAAGAAGAACCCAAATGAAGAAATGGTGGAGTTCAATATCAGTTTTCAAAGGGCTATGCACAAGTTACTCCAAGTGATGAGATTGGATGACAAGGTATGTCTAGCTACCTATCTTAATGCTTTTGATGCAAAAATGGGTTATTTGTTAAGAGATAAGAATCCTAGAAATATTAGAGAAGCATATAAGGTAGCAGTCAATATTGAGACAAATAGAAGAGTTTCTAGGAAAGTGGGCAGGAGAGAAGATTGGAAACCAACCAGGTATAATAAGAAAGAATCAGATAAACCCTTTAGTTCTAAACCAAAGAAAGATGATAATCTTAAGCTGATTTTGAAATCTTTAAAAAAAAATTAAAACCTGGAGAGAGTAGTAACAATAGGGTTTCAAACAATGATAAGCCTTCCTATGGAAATTTCAACAGACAACCTAGGATGCAAAATTATCCTTATACTACTCAGTGGAAAGATGGAAAACCTATTGTCCCACAAAAGAAGGATAAATCTGATGAAAAAACTCCTGACCCTCTGCACAAAAATTCTGTAAATATGTGCAATGATAACCCTTGGTGTGTAGCTTGCCAAACCCCTCATAATCCTGAGTATTCTATTATTTTTTCTATAATCTCTGCGATTGAAGATCAGGAAGAAAATGAGGAAGAATATGATGATAGTGGTTGTGCTATGACTTCCTCACATATTAATGATGAAAAATATTATCAACATGATGATTCTAACATACAAGATTGGTAGGTTGATAATATGAGATGTAATGCTAAAGGATGTGATGAGACCCCTGTCCTTAGAAGATTATCTGATGAATAAATTTTTGAGAGAATAGCAAATATGGTTGCACAAACAAAGGGTAATTAAATTTTGAGAAATAGAGTAGTTGGCAGTGCAGATGGAAAACTTGTTGGTATCTTTATCAAGGATACCCCAAATAGTACCAAAAATCCATAAGAAAAGGAGAAACAAGTTTAGGGTACAAATAAAATTTTGATCAAAAAAGGCAACAAACCCACTAGTCCCAATGTGTATAAAGAAAACATAAAAACACCAGAGAGTCCCATATCTCATTCTAGAAGGGAGGATAAACCACACAAAGGAGATGAAACAAAACTGACTTCTCAAATAGAAGATGAAGATTATACAAATCAGAGATCAAACATCTATGATATGAAATACACCCCTGTGGATATGGGGAAACATTTGTCTCAAATAACTGTAAAGGTACCTCTGCTAGAAATGATGAGGATAGGAGAGCATAAAGAAAAGGCTCTGACAGGGGTGAAGGGTGTTATCTCTACTAAGATTATGGGACCAGAGAAAAACAAGAAGGTGTCTGACACTAAGAACAAATCAACAAAGAAATCTGATGATCTTGTGTCAAAGATTCCTCAGATCTACTTGGATGCCAATATTTTTAGTACTACTGCAGAAACTATACAACCCTTTTTCCTTACATTGTTAATAAATGGTAAAATGTTGAAAACTGCATGATTAACTCTAGGGAATCAAACATTTTCATGCCTACAGAAGTTACAAGATCTATGGGATTGAAATTAGATACTCCACATGGGAGGTTCCAATCTATGAATTCTAGAGAAGTGCCTATCATAGGCACTATTAAGGCTTTACCTTATAAATTGGCAGCTTTCCCAGATAAAGTATTAACAATGAGTGTGTTGGTTGTAGACATTCCCCCTCAATATGGAATGTTATTATCAGGAAAATAGAGTGCATCTATGGGGGGAAGCATTCAATGTGATTTGTCATTTGCCACTTTCAACATCAATGGTCAAAACATCAAAATATCAAGGGAAACCAAAACTCCTCATATGATTGAGGAACAAGATGATAACAATATGAACTATTTCTTAGATACTGAGATTGAGATGGGGTCATTTCAAGTGTAGGAAAATAAAGTTGCAAGAAAATTACAACCTGCATTGTTGTCTGAAGATATAAATAATTTATCTGAACAAACTAAGTTATGGGTAATGTATTTTGATGGTGCCAGTTCTAGGGAGGGGGTTGGTGCTAGGGTTTTATTGATATCTCCCTCAGGAAGGACCTTCAAATTTTCATTTACTTTGTTGTTTACATGTACAAATAATGTGGCAGAATATGAGGCTTTGTTGATAGGTTTGAGATTAGCTGTAAGACATGGAATCAAGTGTATTAGAGTTATTGGAGACTCTGAATTGGTAGTATCTCAAATCAGATCCAAATATGCATCCAAGAATCATAGATTGAAATAGTGTTGAAATGTAGCCTGGGATGAGTTAGAAAGTTTTGATGCATTTGGTATTGACTAGATGGATAGGAGCCAGAATAGAATGGAAAATTTGTTAGCTAACATTGCTTTAAGGCCAAAAGACATTATTTTTGCTGGAATTTCTGAAATAGAAGTTTAGACCAGGCCTTCAATACCAGACAATGTGGATAGCTGGCAAGTATTTGATGATGATGTAGATATTTTGAGATTCTTGTATTGTGAGATAGATCTTGACAACAAAGAGATAGACTTCAGTAAGTATGTGAAAACCATCAATGGAAAAGATACTATCTTAGGAAAAGAAATATTTCATTTGAAGTTAAATAAAGTCCCAAAGGGGCTAGTTGTTTTAGAAAGAGCCTTTGAGAATAAGGATAAACCATACTCTTCTACATGTGTAAATAAGTCTGAAGATTTGGAGGAGGTTAATGTGGAAACAAAGGAAGTTCCTAAAAAATTATTTATTGGTAAAAAAATGACACCCAAAGTTAAGGAAGATCTGACTAATATTTTAAGGAAGTACAAAAAGGTCTTTGCATGGACATATGATGACCTGAAGGCATATAATGAGGATTTATTCCAACATGAAATCCCATTAAGGCCCCATTTGTTTGGGGAATTGGAATTTGACTCAAAACCTTATTATCTCATAATAAGGTTTTGAGATTCTAGTTTTGCATTGTGGGAAGATAATTTGGACTGTTTGGTTGACCTGGAAGATGAGAAAGTTTTGGGAAGATGAGCCAATTTTGGGAACATGAGCCAATAAAATAGAGCAATAAATTACCATAACCAGGTTTTCAAATGAATTCCACCTTTTAGTTGGAAGTTGCAAATCCTTGTTTTTTGTGTAAAATTGGAAGATCAAAATTATATTATGGTTTTCACAGTTTCCAATGTAAGAAACCAAACTAAAGATTTGGAGTCAAAACTAGGTTTTCTCTCCCAAATTCCAATTCCACCCCTCAAACAAACGGGGCCTAAAGGAAGATGCCAAACCCTATAGGAAAAAGTAAAGGCCCATAAATCCCACCCTAAGGCCCAAAATGGAACAGGATTTGAAAAAGATCAAAGATGTTGGTATAATCAAACCCATTAGGCATTCTTCCTAGGTTTCCAATCTAGTCCCTGTCAGGAAGAAGAATGGGGATATCAGGCTGTGTATGGATTTTAGAAATTTGAATATATCTTCCTTAAAAGAAAACTATTCTCTCCCCAACACGGTGAATATATTGCAGAGAGTCACTAGATGTAAACTCATGTCCATGATGGATGGATTCTCTGGGTATAACTAGATTATGGTCAAGGAGTCAAAGCAATTTAAAACTTCTTTTACCACACCATGGGGAACATATATATATGTTAGAATACATTTTGGTTTAATGAATGCTGGGGTTAGTTTCTAGAGGGCCATGAATGTTGCATTCTCAGATTTCTTGCAAAAATTTCTTGAATTCTATTAGGATGACCTAACAGCTTACTCAAAGAAGGAACAAAAATGTTGTGAACATCTGGAGAATATTTTTGAAAGAGCTCTGGAATTCAAGATTTCACTGAATCCCAAGAAATACATTTTTGGAGTGACAGAAGGTAAATTATTGGGGAAAATTATTTCAAATGAAGGGGTTAGGATTGACCCAGATAGGGTAGCTTCTATTAACAAAGTACCTCTCCCAAGGAATGTTAAAGGAATTCAATCCTTCTTCGGTCAGGTAAACTTTCTCAGAAGATTTGTCAAAAACTTTGCTGAGAAGAGTAGGCCAATTTCTAAAATGTTGAAGAAAGATGCAAAAATGGAATGGGATGGGGAAGCCACCCAATCTTTTCAAGAGATTAAGAAATCTATCAAAGATGCCCCTATCCTGAGAACTCATGATTATTTAAAACCTATGAATATTTTCTCATTTGCATCTTGTCATACTATTGTTGATGTGTTGTTACAGAAAAATGAAGAAGGGTTTGAATAGCCCATTGCCTTTTTTAGCAAATCATTATAGGTTGCAAAACTCAAATATGATATAACTGAGAAATAGGCCTATGCATTGGTGAAGGCTGTGAAAGATTTTAGATGTTATTTTATAGGTGCGATTGTAGTAGCCTATGTCCCCTCAGCAGCAGTTAAAGACATCTTTACTCAACAAGAGGTGTCATGAAAAAGATGTATATGGATCAATAGGCTTCAGGAGTTCAACATAGAAATCCAAATCACTAAGTTGGTTAGAGGAATGGGTTTAGCCAAATTGATGGCTAGTGTAAACTTTGATGCAAACCATATCAATACCCTAGAGGAGGAACATAGACCTTTCATTTGTAACCTGACCATTTTAATTGGTACAACAACATTATTTATTGCTTACAAAGAATGAACTGTCCACAGGGAATGGATGATAATAAGAAGAGGACTTTAAAGTTACAAGCAATCTATTTTTCTCTCATCAGAGATGAACTATGGTGGAGGAATCCTGAAGGAACTTTGCTGAAATGTGTTGATAGAGAACAAGTAGACAAGATCTTGCAATAAATTCACAATGGAGTGTGTGGTGGCCATTATATGGCCAAGACTACTGCACACAATAATTTAAGAGCAAGATTCTGGTGGTTGAGTATCTTCAAGGATGCTCATCAACTGGTTATGAAATGTGATGATTGCCAATGTTTCTCTGGTAAGCTAAAATTCTTAGGTAATATACCCCTTACACCAGTGGAGGTTCAAGCCCCTTTTCAACAATGGGTCATTGGTTTTATAGGATAGATAGCTACTAAATCTAGTGGAGTAAATTCATGGATAATTTTAGCTACTAACTACTTTCCTAAATGGGTTGAGACAATCCCCACTAAAAGAGAAACCAGTAAAGTAGTAATTAATTTTTTATTGAAGAACATAATTACCAGATTTAGGTGCCCAAAGAAGATAATATCAGAAAATGCTATTTGTTTTAAGTCTGAGGAGTATATCAATTTTTGTGTTGAGTATGGTATTCATACATCTTACTCTGCACCTTACCACCCACAGGGGAATGGCCAAGCTGATTCCACTAACAAAAGCCTCCTTAAGATTATTAAGAGAGTTCTGGATACAAACAAGAAGGCATGGGACTCAAAGCTGACAATGGTTGTCTGGGAAGATAGGGTGACATCTAAAAATGCCATAGGATGTGTAACTTTTGATCTATTCTATGGGATCCAAGCAAGATTTCCCCAAAATAATCAGATGTAGATGTATAAGTTTGTTCAAATCCATGATGATGTTATTGATAATGACATGCAATTAAGAATTGATGACCTGGTGGAATTGGATGAAGTCAAGAGGGAAGCTTCTGTGAAGAATGCTAAGCTTCAATTGCAATTTAAAAACTTGTATGATAAGAAGGCAATCTCAAGATAGTTTGATGTGGGAGAATATGTTGTCATATAGAATGCCAAATTGGAAGACAAATGAAAGCATGGAAATTTTGAACCAATCTGGCTGGGACTGTAATGCCCCACCAGGGAACCTAGGAGAACTAACCTAAACTTGACACTGAGTTAACAGGATAATTTTTTTTTTAATGTTTACAAACAATAAAGATAACAATGCAGAAGCAATGCAATGAGATACACGACATATACATAAGTACACCTCATACAGAGATAACAATCCTCAAGGGTTCCTTGACATAGAATCACTTAAGTAAGATAATCTACGAAAACAACTATAAAGAACTAACATAATAGATACATTAAATGAATCCATAATATATATTTCATAACTCACATCCTCTGCACATGGCGCAGGGTATGTAGTAATCACTCTAATACAAGCATGATACAACAATTAACATAGGTATCACATTCGATACACTATTACAAGATAACAACTGATATGATAAGATCAAAACCTTCTAGATAAACATGAAGAATACAACATGATACATCCTCCCAAGGATTTCAACCAATAAACACATATGGTTACAAATATACAACTCATGAAACTCAACCAGTCTCCAAAGGAATCAGAAGATAGAACTGCAACAAGGATCATCCAAGAAAGAAGAAGAACCGTCAGATCTCAATGGTAATAAGAATCACTACCACCCAACCGCATGGAACTAAAGGTCCACTCCCACCATGTTGAGGAGATAATAACAGGCCCACACACACGGGTATACAACATGAAGGCAATCAAAGGTAAATAAGCCATCACAAAGAACACATAGGAAGATCCTAGAAGCTTTCTGATCACAACGAGAAAGACTAAATAAAAATCACAAGGATGGAAAGATCAAGACAACTGGAAATCCAAGATTAAAGCAAATATACACCATCCAAAGATAAAGGAACATACATAAGATATCCAAAACACCAACATAAACCAAATACTAACTCCAAAAGCCAAGTGTCCAAGACACAACCATAAAAAGGTACAACGGGACCTATGGAGGAGATTTAGGCTACATGCTATGGGAGTGTCATCACATGGTCATATACTTGAGTTACCCAGGACTGGTCTCTATGGACCCCAGACCCTCAAGCATCATCTAGTTGAGTTTACCTTGGACTAGTCACTCTGGACCCCGAACTCTCAACATGCTAACTAATCTTGTATTTAATGTAATCCCCAAGTTTTATTATTAAGTTATCACTTATTAATCAACTTACAATAGGTCACCCTGGACTAGCCTCTTGGGGCCCCGAAATCCTATTGTAAGCCACTCCCCTAAGATGCACCTAACTAACCATCCCCTAAGCTCAAGGTCAAATATAATCCCAAGAACTCATAAACTGGTTCCTACCCATATAGGAACTACTGGTTCTCACTAACTATATGAGACATTCTCAAGGATCACATATCCTAAGTTTAGAATACTAGGTTCAGAAAGACAATCGAACCAACATAACAATAAGACACATGCACTGGAAACCCATGCACGACACCATTGCCGAATCAAGCCCCAAAACCCTAACAAACTCTAAATAAGATACGGTTCATAACATAAAGGACTATACACATGAGTCCAAAATAGTACATCATGACATGGTTAAATACATATCCACAAGAGAAAATCAAAATGCATCGATAACATGGCGACAACCAAATTTATAACCTCATTTATGCAAATTCACGTGTCTTATACAATTCCTAACAGATTATAATTAAATCTTCAAGTACATGCAAATTAAGCTCCTATAGGTCAATTTATAAACCCATCACATATAAATTATCCTATTAAGATAATTACCAAATTCGACTATACTATAATTATATTAAATATGAAAGCACACCGTAATACCAAAAATATTTTAGTATTAAATTTGATATCAATGCTACTATTTCCAATTAAACAAATCACATATACTACATAAATGAAAATTAGTCCATTAATAATAATGGAATCATTATTAAAGAAATAAATTCACTTCTACACAAACTACAAATAGAATAATGACCATTTTCTAAAAAGAATTTAAAATTTACAATTAATCTAAACTCATTTATATTAACAAAATATAATATACTATGTTTTAAACAGTAGTTAAAATAATAATATCTAATAATTTAAAACTAAATTAAAAAAAAATCTAACCAAAAACTAAATTAATTTAAATTTAAAACTAAAAAACAAAATAAATAAAAATACTATTTAAAAACAAACCACCGCAATAACAATAGAGGGGGGTGGTCCCCACGGGTTTACCTGCAGGCCCCCCTTCCTCCCTCCCTTCTCGGGAGTCACCGCGGCCTGCATGGCGCGCGGGCCCCCATGCGGTCTCCCTTGGGAGCTGCGGGGGTTGGGGTGAGGAAAGTAGTGGCCCCCGCCCCAAACCAAATATAATTTTTTAAATTTAAAAAAAAACATTGTTTTTACCGCCACTTTTATTTTTGATTTTATTTTATTTTATTTAATATTTTTTTTATTATTTTTTTTTACCGCCACAGAAACTCAAATTTATAATTTCAAAGCAAAATGTTAAATTGAAAATGCATGAGATACTATTTCAATTAAATAAATCAATTAACCATGCAACTTAAGATAATATTCAATAATTCAACTATGCACAATTAATTACAATTAATTGAATTTAATATTTATTAAATCTCAATTATTTTAATCAAGACTTAATAATTAAATCAATTAATTAAATATAGGCATTTAATTAATATTTAATTATTAAATAGCCATATATTTCATATATCAATGTTTTAACCCCATTACAGGTGCAATAATTAACATTAATATTTACCATGAAAATTCATTAAATAAATTAAGATAAAAGCATCATCCAAACACCTGAAACTCATCTAAATAGATAATCAATTGAAACGGACAATCAACTAAAACAGAAACCCAACACACACAAACAGGCTCACGAATCCACGTCACTTGACGGATTCAAACACTAGGGTAGTCAATCAGATTCTTTGTCCATCAATAGGACAAAATAAGGGTTTAGGGTATGGGTTTGGACCCGAATACTATCTCCCCTCTTTTACCATTGAGATATTCCGATAGGGCACGCTCACTCCTGCCAATTTAGGGAAGACGTAGCCCGATACCTGCAAGCCTGTCATCACAAAGATGAGCATACATGCATATAATATAGCAAACAATGGTTGAGAATAGTTTATCATGTGGATCTCGCCGAAGCAAGTAACTACGACTCTATCCCATACCATATCAAGCACGTCAAACAATAATGCAAAACATATAAATGATCCATCTGCATATAAATCCAAGGTCAGTATTGTCAGAAAACCATAATCGAAATGACATCCTAACATATACATCAACATCATGAAATAACCATAAATCATATGCAAATAGGAGATATAACACTCTAAGCAATGAATCAATAACATATTGAAATGTGATACATAAATATCCTCTAAACCATCTGAAATAAACCACACATACATAAAAAAAATGCCTAAAAGAGTTCGGCAACTGAAACTAAATATGTTGTCATATGGAATGCCAGAATGGAAGACAAACAAAAGCATGGAAATTTTGAACCAATCTGGCTGGGACCTTAAATTGTCCATGAGAGGTATGGGCAAAATTCTTATTTATTGAAGATCTTACTCGGATGATTTTAGAACTGCCAGTTCATGGACAGTTCTTGAATTTAAACTTTTCCTAAAGTCTAATCATCCATGAACATTAGGATTGTGTATATAGTGTGTTTCTGCAAGTGTGTTCTTTCTGTCATAGTTTCGTTTATTTTTCTATTGTGTGAGTAGTTTAGTTTTCCAGTAGGTTGGTCTTCTCCCTCCAAGATTATGAATTCTTGCAATACCTATAGGAGGCATTCATCCCTAGAAAGAGCCACTATTAGGTCTAGTAAAAAACTTTCCAAAGCAATGAGTCCTTGGTTTGTATTTACAAAGGTTCTTATGTAAATTTCTAAAACCCTTGCTTTCATGTTTCAAAGTGTAAAATTTGGTCTTAAAACCCTAAACATCGAAGTGGTTTCTAATTTTGTGTTACATTTTTTCCACTTAAGTCATGTGTCTTTCATGTGTTCTTTTAAAAGTGTCCGCGTTCAATAGTTTTTAAGTTTCCTAACGCCGTGGAACTTTATTAATCCCTAAGTCTAAAGTCCGCAAGTACTTTATTAAACCACTATCTGTTGAGCTAGTATGTTTTGATATAATGGCCCACTTAATGGCCTAATCTTGAGGTGCATGATATCTAAGTAGTAATTACACATATTTTTGGTGGGTCCAGCAATCAGAAAAGGTTTCAGTTAAACAATGAGCAGATCCTATTTCATCGGACGGCTGACTTAATGGCTTATTCTCAAAGTGATAGACATCTATCCTATAAAAGATTAATTATGAATGACGCATGTCCCTAAAGTGATGTGGGCCCTATTAAAAGGAGTTCAAGGGAGATTAAAGTGTAGACAGATCTGACAGTTGACTTAATCACTTATGGCCAATATGCATACCATCTAATGTGTAAGCCATTAATTGGTGGCGACACATGTTAGTTGGCATGCCCGAGTGTTGTGAACGGTTGTTGATTAAAATGCAAACAGGTTCCTTTTGATCCAATGGGTGACTTAATTGCTTATCCCAAAGGTGCGTAGGATCTATCAGGTAAGTCGTTAAGTCATGTTTCCATGTGTCATGATGATGACATGTATTCCTCACTAGCACATTTGACCTTAAATTGTGACCAAACAATTCTACCATGAAACAAAAATCTTTAGGTTGGTCGCATGTAGAAGGAAAACTTTTGTTTTTTTTTAATACATGCCCCATGTTGGTTGAAATTTCGACCAACACGGGGCATGTATTAAAAAAAAAAAAAAACATGTGAGCACTTCATTTCACCATCAGCGAAGGAGCTATTTCAATACCGCGCGCGAAGGAGCTATTTAGCACTTCATTTCACCACGAGGGAAGGAGATATTTCACCGCGCACTATTTCTACCAACTGATATGCAAATGCTTTCCTGACATAGTGTGAAGGAGCTATTTTAGCAGAGGCTTAAGGTATGTAAATGCTATGTTTGAATCGAATGCAAATGCTATGTCATGCTATGAGTTAAATTTGAATCGAACGCTATGTCAGGATTTAGGCTTATATATATATGTAACTATGTTGCTTATTACTCCATGATACATCTGTGGAAAGGATTGGTTCAATTTGGGAGATGTACATCCAATATCCTCTCCTCTCTGCAATGAAGGAATGCTTTTCCCCGCGGAAACCAACCCTAGATGAGCTGGAGCTTCGAAAAACCAAATCATTCGATATTTCCTCACTATCCTTCCTTATTCGGGCAATCAACCCCACTCGGACATAAAAAAGGGAAGAAACCGGGCAAGAAAGTGATTCAGTTTCAATAGGTGGAGTGGGCCCTACTGTCTATAGGGAAATCACCGGTCCGGAGCAAGAAGACTCGAATCCTCTCATTCATGCATCGGCTTTTCACAGAATAGGGACCGGGGTCCCTACTGTCTATAGGGAAAAAAATGAATAATCTGATAGCCTTTTGTTAATAAGAGTAGTTGGTT
>MU227941.1:1577388-1608071 GCA_018584345.1 Thuja plicata | reverse complement strand
TTATATGTTAAGGTTCTATAATTTATATAAGCATGTGTTATCCATGTTTTTATATGAATATTTAAAATTTCCCTATATATTTTAAATTTTCCCTATTTTTATATAGTTGTTCCCACTGCCGTCCCCTGCTCCGAGAAAAAAAATCCGTCCCGGAAACCCGTTTCCCCGTCTCCACGTCCCGGAAACCTGGGGTAACATAGATATTATGGCCTTTACGATCAAGATCAACACTTATTTATGGAATAAATAAGAGGACGAAATTAAGGAAATAATAATAGAATATATTTTGGTAATATATTTATTATTAATTACCCTTTGTCAAAATGAATTAATTAATATATATAAAGAGAGAAAGTGCGATTTTGTAATAATAAATAATAAGCATTTATTATTTATTTATTATAAAATAATAAGCCTCTTGGGTGGTCCAAGTCGGCTGACTCCTAGGAGAAAGTTAAGCACTTCAAATCTCATATATATACGTTTTCAATCCAAGCGGAGAGATCACCAAAAACATAACGTGTTTTCCTCTCCTTCAAGAATTGAAATCATCCATTGTGCAACTTGGAGCAGCGAATTCTATCATGTATTATAGGATCGAATTCAACCTCTTGCTGGAGCGAAATCTTGCAATTAATGAGCGAACTATAGTCAGCTATAGAGGAGCGAATATTGTTGTGTGAAGTCAGCGAGTTCATCAATGAGCAAACAATTGGATCAGCGAATTCATGGTGCAAACTGGAAATGCGATTTACATCAGATCTAAAGTATATATAATTGGTGCGATTATTCCAGCATATATATGTGGAAGAGCTCAAGTAAAAATTCAGGACTGCATATCAAGTGCAGATTGGGTGCAGTTATAATTACAGATCGTAAGACACATAGTGCTGGTTGCTGTCACCTTGGATCTAAGTTGAAAGAAGCCCTAGGTGGAATAATTGGCACATACATTGGAAAGGTTGAAGGCATAGTCAAAGTCTGATTTCCGGGTACTATCTTTCCTCCCCTGTGATTTCTTATATCATATCTTGTGCTTAGTTTTGTTAGATTTCTATAGATTGATATATTCCTTGCTAGAATCTGAAATATGTTACCAAGTATCACATAGCTCGTGATAAGAAGTCTCACATATCTCGTGAAGGCAAACATCATATAACACGTGATGATAAGTATCACATAACTCGTGATAATAAGTCTCACATATCTCGTGAAGACAAACATCACATAACACGTGATGATAAGTATCACATAACTCGTGACAGTTAAAAGGATGATATGCTTGAGAATATTATATTCTCCTTATGCATCCTAGCTATGGTGTGTGCATTGACACTACGTCGCATAATGTCCACCATAACAGATCATGGCACATCCATGAATGATATCAAGTCAGCATGATATCAATATTACAAGATCGTCATCTTATAATATTCAAATACAAGTGTTCATTTCCAAAAGATAGTCACATTTTAGAGATGAACGCATGGGGTAGAACCCATAAAGTCATATATCAACACATATGACAAAAGAAGCTTACACATTAAATACCTTATATATTTATTTATATCAGTAAAGATTACAATTACAATTCAATCATACCAAGACCTTTCGTGAAGTGTTCAACTTTCACTCTGGCAAGTGGCTTGGTGAGTATATCTGTTGTCTGATGATCTGATCTCTTGTACTGATATATTCCAATTGGATCACATTCCTATCTAACATGTCTCTCACATAATGATAAGGAATCTCTATATGCTTGGATCTATCGTGAAATACTGGATTTACAGAAAGTTTTATGCGGCTCTGATTATCACAATGGATGACTGGAGGTCTCAAGGGCTTAATATTGCTTCTCTTGCTGCCATAGAGGCTGCAATGTATTCGGCCTTTGTAGAACTTTGAGCCACTGAGGACTGTTTTCTGCACATCCAAGATATCATGGCGGATCCCAAACTGAAGCAGCAACCTGAGGTGCTTTTTCTATCAGTTACACTTCCAGCCCAATCAGAATCTGTGAATCCATGTAAATTCAAGTCAACTTTCTCATATTTGAGTCCATAATTTAGAATCCCTTGAAGGTATCTCATAATATGCTTCACAACCATAACATGTATCTCCTTAAGCTCACACATAAACTGACTCAAGGCATTTATTGCATAACAGATATCTGGTCTAATATTAACTAGGTACATCAAAGATCCAATTATCTGCCTGTAAAGAGTGTTAATGTTTGTAGCTTCAGTCGTATGATAATTTAGAATACATATAATATATAGGTTGATTAATAATAATATATTATATATGTTATATTATTATTAATCATATGAAATTTAATATTCAATATTAATCTATTGTATTATTCTAAATTAATAATTGATTAATGAAACATTATAAGATTGATTAAATTATAATTAATGGGAAGAGGCATGTCCTTTAAAGGGCATGCCTCTCTAAAGCCATAGTTACATAATCAATCATCATTATATTAATCATATAATAATGAATAGACATGTCCCATGAAGGGACATGTCTCTCCTTGCCTCCTCAATATAAATGCAAGAGAGATTGTTGGATTTGAAACTCACAGACAATATAGAGAGTGCTATTACATTTACAGTGATCCTAAAACTCAACATGGTATCAGAGCCAGACTGCAAATGTAAGAGAGTAGTTTGTTGATGGTGAATGTGTGACTGTCTCAAAAAATACAGTCTCAGTACCATACCTCACAAATCCACTATTGAATTTTGCTGAATTTTGGATATGTTGGTGAAAAACAAATTTTGAAAAATCTGACCAGAGTGATTGGAGAGAAATGTAGGAATAAAAAGTTATGACGGAATGTGTACAGGTCTATGTGAAATTCCTAAAAGCAGCTTTGATTAAAGAGATATATTTATTTGTTATGATTGTGGTCAAGCATTAACAAAGAAGAACATATTCAAGGAAGGGTGTCTCTTTCTATAAAGAAATCATTAATTATAGAGTGTCACCTCTCTCAAAGCAATCAATTCATTTCACAAGAAGACATGAGAATTGTTCAAGGATATAAGTGGGAATTGCACAATGTGGGGGGGAATAATAACCAATGGTACATTCCCATTTGAACCATCCTTAGTGGGGAGATGATTCAAAGGGGAGATGTCTCTCAAATAATCTGAGAAGGTGTTTTCTAATTTGATGTATGTGGACCCTTATTGGAGCAACTTGTATCAAGGATATTGATGCGCAGATAAGTATTTATTATCCTTGAATATTACATTTATCTACTCATTGTAATCTCTCTTATTTGTATTTCTATACATACTATAAGAGCTATTTGCCTTGTTCTTTTCCGGGATGCTCTTGCAGGAAAAGAAGATTGATATCGAATTCAGAGGGAGCCTGACACTTCAGAGGTAAACTTGGTATGACTAAGATGTAATTGTAATTCCTGAGATTGAATTTAATATATATTCATGAATATTTAAATGTGAAAATTATGGCAATATTGCATTTTTGTGTTATGAAAGGTGACGATCTTTCATATGTGTGTAAGGTTGCTATTGTGAGGTGACGACTTTAACAATAGCTTGACCTGTTATCATGATAGACTACTCTAGCTAGTTGTCTCGAAATGTGCCGAAATTCATGATAACGAATGTATCAAGATTAACTACAATAAGTTGTTGTCCTGGAATGTGTAAGATATCTTGATACTGAATTTGTTGTGGTTATCACTAAATCTAGTTCCGAATTGAGTCAGGTATTGTGATAACACTCATATCATGATTGATTCCAGTAAGTGGTTGTCCCGGATTGTGTCGGATATCATGATACTGAGATAGTTATTCTTGATCTATTATCATGACTGACTTCATTAAATTGTTGTCCCGAAATGTGTCGGATGTCATGATAACTTATGCATCAAGATGAACTATGTATTTAAGTTTGTGCTACCTACGATCTTGGAGACTTCATTGTTATCTGGAAGATCAAGGTTGTTATTTGATAGACTTCATTTAGTTGTTGTCCTGGACTGCCGGAGTTCAAATAACTCACATACCTCTGAGTTGTAATGTACTCTACTTGTGAGCATTTCAGAGTTGTTATAAGTACACTTATACTCCTAAGATGTTATTCAATCCTCTTTTGCTAAGAGGGAGTGTTAAGGAAGTAGCTTCATTCGGATTGAAGCTTAGTGATAACAAAAGCATCATGATTGACTTCATTAAGTTGTTGTCTCAGAGTGAGCCAGAAATCATGATGCTACTTGCGTTGTTAATTTCTTGAGTTATTGATCCATTGTCATGATAGACTACATTAACTTCTTGTCCCGGACTGTGCCACAAATCATGACAATAAGTGAATCATGATAGACTACATTAGTCCAGGAATGAGCCGGAGATCATGATACCATGTTGTCTCTCAGATCAAGATTGTTATCCGATAGACTATACTTAGTTATTGTCCCGGAATGTGTCGGAAATCAGATAACTAACATCCTTCTAGGACATATGTGTTGATAAGCATCTTAATAATGCTAGTGTGAGATTGATTATATATCGATTATTCAAAATGGTTCGATCTGATCTCAGAATTGTTCAACACTGTTTGTGATGCCCAACGATCTTGAGGTTGCTCAAAATCAGATCACCAGTTATGTAATTAAGAATATCCTCCCTCACTAAGAGGGAGTGTTATAGTTATAGCACATAACAAATAGTTATGACCACGTAGGGTCATGAACCTACATGGCTCTTGCCACGTAGTGAAAATTGAGGCATGATGGCTGATGCAGATCATGATAGATGATATCTTGCATGGTGGATTGAGTTCCTTAAACAGACCATGCCTTCTATTGAGATAGACATCTTGTGATGGATGATGCAGATCATGATAGATGATAAATGTTCTTATGGTAAGTATTATTGAGGCCAGTACATGTGCACATTACCTATAGGACATTTTTTTGAGTTATGGTGAATATCATGTGACTTGAAATTTCTGCATATACCATATCTCCTAATATCACAATAAGGTGGTATCTCCTCTCTTTCAAAATTAATGGACTTATTGAGATTTGCATCTTGATGGATTTTATCTTCTCTGACTAAGAGGGAGTGTTGATATTTTGTTTAGCTATGATGAGGGTCATAAGTGTTGGCACAGGAGACCACTACACATTATGGTTGATCATCCTCCCTAGCTAAGAGGAAGTGTTAATGTTTGTAGCTTCAGTTGTATGATCATTTAGAATACATATAATATATGTTGATTAATAATTATTATTAATATATGTTATATTATTATTAATCATATGAAATTTAATATTCAATATTAATCTATTGTATTATTCTAAAGTAATAATTGATTAATGAAATATTATAAGATTGATTAAATTATTATTAATGGGAAGAGGCATTTCCTTTAAAGGACATGCCTCTCTAAAGGCATAGTTACATAATCAATCATCATTATATTAATCATATAATAATGAATAGACATGTTCCTTCATGGGACATGTCTTTCCTTGCCTCAATATAAATGCAAGAGAGATTGTTGCATTTGAAACACACAGACAATATAGAGAGTGCTATAACATTTGCAATGATCCTAAAACTCAACAGAGGGTAGGATCTACAAATGGAAAATTTTTTGCTGCCTCCTTTAGTTTATGAAGGTTTGTTTCCATGGGAGAAGACATAGGTCTGCAATTTATCATACCAAATCTCTTCAATATGTCCAAGGTATACTTTCCTTGATTAAGCACAATGTTGTTTGAGTTCTGCCAAACTTCCAATCCAAGGAAGTAATGTAGAAGGCCTAAATCCTTCATTTCAAACTCTTTAGCAAGATCTTTCTTACATTGATCAATAAGGTGATCTTCTCTTGTAATCAACAGATCATCAACATACAAGATTAATATTAACATATCACCTTTGGTTTGCTTGAAGTATAGATTTGGATCTGCATCATTCTTAGAGAACCCCAATTCCATGAGATAGCTATCGATTCTTTCATACCATGCCTTGGGGGCCTGTTTAAGTCCATAGAGAGCTTTCTTCAATCTACACACATTAGATTTTGCAGTGTGAATCTCAAATCCTTCTGGTTGCTCTAAGTAGACTTCTTCCTCTATTTTCCCATTTAGGAATGCAGTCTTTACATCCATCTAATGAACAACTTCCCAACCATCATTTTTTAAGATGGACTGGTATTCTTTTGTCATGACATACTTCCATACTTGGTGTTTGAGAGCTTCTGATGCATTAGAAGGTTCAAACTTAGAGAGATCATTCATTAAAGCCACATAACTAGAAAATCTTCGAGGTCTTTTACTTTCTCTAAAGGTCCCTGAAGGAGTTGCATAGTTCTTTGCTTCTTCCATTGTTTTGGTGGCCCAAAGTGGTCTTTTTCTCAATGTTCTCTTGAGGTGAGTTTTGTACTTCATTTTCATCCTCTTCAGGATACTCCCTCTGAAGCTCAGGAGCAGGATCTTGTTCTAGGTCTGAAGGTGGAGTATTACTTTCTGGTCTAAAGGTGGAGTATTACTTTCTGATTCAATAGAGTTTCTAGCCCTTTTAAAAGCTAGGTCTTCCTCAAATATTATATCTCTACTGAGTTCAATATTGCTATGTCCAGGTACAAATACTCTATATGCTTTAGAAGTTTCACTATACCCAACAAAGATTCTTTTTCTTCCAAAAGGTTCTAGTTTTGTTCTTTTCTCTTTAGGTACATGAAAATAAACAGGGCATCTAAATATCCTTAAGTGAGTGATATATGGCTTTATACCTGTGAAAACTTCTTCAGGAGTTTTCTCTTCAATATGGGAGTGAGGACATCTATTTTGTATCTATACAGCAGTGTTGGAAGCTTCTGGCCAAAGATAGGTTTCTAGATTTTGATCAAGGAGCATGGCTTTAGCTGCTTGAAGCTTCTACAATAGTTCTATTTTTCCTCTCAGCAACTCCATTTTGTTGAGGATTGTAAGAAACAATGAACTCCCTCTTAATCCCAGCTTCTTTGCAAAATTCTCTAAAAATATCAAAGGTGTATTCCCTCCCATTATCAGTTTCTAGGGTTTTTATTTTCTTCCCAAAGAAGTTTTCAGAGAAGGATTTGAATTCCTTAAATTTCCTAAGGATCTCTTCTGATTCTTTACATTTGAGAAAGTAGATCCAGGTTTTTCTAGAGAAGTCATCAACAAATATAACATAATATAGAAACCCTCCCACAGAAGGTACTTACATGGGTCCACATAGGTCAGAGTGAACTAGTTCTAAGACATTACTCATTTTACTAAAACTACTTTGAAAAGAACCCTTAGTATTTTTACCTAGGGCACACCCCTTACATGTACCTGAATGATAATGCTTTAACTTAGGTAGTCCAGTAACTAACTTTTCCATGGAAGATAAGGCACGAAAGTTTAAATGTCCTATTCTTCTATGCCATATCTCATTAGAGTCTGCAATTTCATGAATTAGGGCAAGATTAGGTTCAGTACATACCTCATACAAGTAGCCTTTTCTATGACCTATGGTTATAGCTTTCTTGATAAAAGAATTCTTTGGCCATGCCAACACCTTGCTATCCTTGAAGGTTACTCTATACCCATTATCCTGAAGTGCAGATATGGAGACTAGGTTCCTCTTGATGCCTGGAACGAAAAGTGCTCTGGTGAGTTGAATAGACATGTCTAACTTCAACTTAATGGTGCAGGTCCCAACACCTTTTACTAGATGTGCAGAGTCATCTCCAATGGTTACCTCTTCATCAATTTCTTCTATCATAGAATCCAATAGTTCTCTATACCCAGTGATGTGTCTTGATGACCCACTGTCTATGATCCAGGTATCAGATTTGTTGAATACTTGATTAGAGAGAGCAAAATAGAATACATGTTTCTCTGAATCATGCTCCTTATTTCGTTTCACTTTGGCAAATGTAGCTAGTTGTTTAATTCTATCTGGACATATAGCTGTATAATGCCTGTATTGATCACATCTAAAGCATTGAATGTGAGAAGCAGCTTTCTTAGATGAACCCTTTTCATGATGGTCCTTCCTCTTCTTAAAATGTTTCTACTTGCCTTTGTGAGAGTTTACATTTAACACATGAAGATCCTCATCTGTGTTCTTTTGTTTGATCCCTTTCTTGTTTTGTCTTGACTCTTCTTGAAGACAATCAGACCTTAATCGATTGAAGTTTGGATATTTAGACCTTGCACTAATCCCTTGAGTAAAAGTCTCCCAAGTGTTTAGTAGGCCATCTAGTGCAATGAGAGTCAGTTCTTTGCTTTGAATTACATATCCAAGTGTTGACAATTCATCCCTTAGAGCGGATATTCTCATAAAGTATGGATTAATGGATTCTCCTTTATTCATACTTATATGATTAATTTCCCTCTTTAGAGCTTGGGTTCTGCTAGCATTGTTTATCTCATACATTCTTTCGAGTGATATAAACATGTGATAGGCAGTCTCATATTTTGTCAGGATTGGCACTATATGGTCTCTAACACCATCAACTATGATCTTCATAGCTTTTTCATTTCCTTCAATCCAAATGGATTTTCCCGGGTCATTCTCTGGCTCTGCTTTCTCTTCCTTTATGAATGTCTCAACTTTATTTTCTCTTAGAATCATTTTAATTCTGAATTTCCATGATGAGAAATTGTTTCCTCCTTCAAGCCTATCCTCAAATCTGATAGCGCTTGTCACAGAAATGTGATATACTATAATTGATATTGAATTTCTCAAGTTTGAGAGCTTCTTGGATCTTCCTTTACCAGTGCTCTGATACCATGTTAATTCAAGGCAAACTTATTATTCAAATTTCAATTATTTTCTTTCTTATATATGTAATGCTGATTATTTATAAAACTTGATTCTAATAATGTCACTATTTATTTGCAAGAGTAGCACTGAACGTATGTAATAATCATGGCCTGGAATATGACTATGTCCAAATTGCAATGCATCAGCAATATATTTAAACTGAGTCGCTGTTATAATACTAAGCACTTATAGATTTCGGTGCTTATACTGAACAGTTTGATCAATATTAATATATAATGATTGGTCACGTCTAAGATAGACATGACTCCTCAAGGAGTCACGTCTATCATATGCCTGACTCATTGTCGTGCCCTTTGATAATACACAGCACTTGAAACTAAACACTGATATATTACCAATTGTTATTAGGTGATTGATACCGAATCATTAGTAATTACGACTTCAAAACTTATCGGGTTGATACCGATTCAATACCAATTACTTATTCAATACTCATGTTCAGCAAATTGATTCGATCATAAAGAATATATATATATATATAATGATAATAATTATTATTATTATTATATATATATTCCTCTTTAATCTGATCGCAAATATGTATGGATTTCTCTAATTGATATATATACATTATTATATGAATTTATCTGATCGTGGCTATACGCAACAACACTTTACTACCTAATGTTGATGTGAGGCATCATAGAGTAAATATAGAGCAGAGTGAGCTAATGAATCTGACAGAAGGAGTAGAAGTGCAGAGAAAGAAAGTTGCAGATAAAGAGGATATTTGGATTAAGAATGAGCATGGGATTTATGTCCTGAATCCTGTAAGAAGTTCATAAGTTCCTCTTATGGAACATCTTCTTCTCACCAGGGGTGTTTGATGCAAGAGCATCCTTGGGTCGTTGGCAATCTTGCATCACCCAAAAATATTTCCTTTCAATTTTGTTCCCGTTTTCCTATTTCAGTGTTTTTAGTGGCATTCCTTGATTTTGGATCATTTGCTATTGCGAACCTCAGGGTATGCTCTGGACATTATGTTTTACTTATTTCTGTTTGCACCTCAATCAGATACTTCGTTGAGGAGATATCCTAGATTCATGGACAGTTTTGTGTGTTCTTCAAGTTCTAACGGTCAGACAAGTTTTCCGATCTCGTGAAACATTTTCCTGATCGGCGAAGCTTTGTGGCTCATATCACAATGTTCCTGGAGCTTTGGCCAACGTTTCTCTTGGATCGCGCGTCATTTCTACATCTTGGCAACAAGATCCTTATGATTTGGGTCCTGACCTATATTTTTGTATTACGTTTTCTTTGTCTTGGAAAATGTAATTGATCTGGCCGACATATGAGTTGTGAAGGCTCTATATATTGAGGCATTTGATCTTTGTTTAAGGCTTCAGTAGTAGTGGTGGTAGCTCTCGGCAGGATAACCTTTGGAAGGTTAGCACTAGGGTTTAGATCTGGATTTATGTTGTAATCAGGCATGTATGTTGAAAGTATGTAAGCTGCATGTTGCAGGCTAATATGATGTAAATTCTTGAATCTGTGATAATGTGAATGTGGCATTTTGCATGTTCCAGTTCATTGTTGAGTTCTTATTGATCTTTGGTCGTTGATTTTCGTTGTGTTGAGTCGTGCTGCATGGTTTGGACCATCTCCATTGGGGAAACTCCTGCCATGACTCCGTCAAAATCAGATTGTTTACTTGTCTTGAACTGCAAGTTAACGAACTGCCCCAAGTAGGTATATATAGAAGACTCTGCTATGTTTTTTGGTATGTTGAATATTTTGGTTTGCCTTTGTGCACGATTTGGATCTTTGGACAAAACCCCAAAGAGATCACCTTTGCTACTATTTGTTTGAGCTCTATATGGTCTTGGGACGAAACCCTTAAGAATTATTCTCTGTTGTGTGTTACTATTCGAACTTTATATTGAGTTATGTGTAATTTAAAAGCTTAATTACGGCTGTCAACAAATTCTATATCAGTTTCAATAACAAATATATTCCTAAATTTACAGTTATTGGGTAAAATTTGTTACTTGATGCTCTAAATCTGCATAAGCATTATTGACTATTTCTATTTCTTGAATCAATATTGTGTAATCAATCTTTTATTTTTGGGGTTTAAATAGTTCAAAAAAAAATGAAGTTTAGATCATACAAACCTCAAGGTCTTTACAGTGGTATCAGAGCCAAAATCCTAACAGCCTATGGCATGCTAAGGATGATTCCAGAAATGGAAGAAAGGGATAATGAAATTGCAGCCTCTAAAATTGCTGGATGGTATAACAGATATCAAAAGATGAAAAATCTTCTAGCATTTCAGGAATAATTAAGTCTGACAGGGAATACTATAGCATGAGGAGGTTATCACAGTCTTCGATGAATACTCAAATGAACCGGAGAAGGTCAAGGCTATTGAATCTTTTGATAGGTACTACGTATGAAAAAGGAAAAAGGAATTGGATCTTGAATCAAGAACTCATTCAAAGTCAAAAGAATCGTTCTTGAAGAGGAGAACCCAAGACAATGAGACTTCAAATAGTGAAGAGTACATTAGATTAGAGACTGAAAATAAAATGTTAAAACCAAAGACGAATGAAAAGAGGAGTTATGAACAAGAAGCTATCCAACCGTTTGAAGAGTACAGTTTAAAAAACAAGTTCCCTTTGATGAATTCTTGAGTGGTTATAATCTTGAGACCTAGTAAAATGAGTATGGTGAAGTACATCAAAAGAATAATGAAAGAAAAATCAGAAGTTAGCCTTGAAAAAGGGTTAGTAAAAGAAGAAAAAAGGCGAACAAATACTAAGGTGAATCGTTTTACTAGTTCAGTGAATGATAAAAGTTGAGCAAAGAGCTTTATATTGCAGGAGATAAACTTGGTCACTTGTCTTCGTCAAAAAATGTTTTTCTCAGTTCGTTGGAGGAAGTGGTGAATTGTTTGCATGCAGTGGATCAGTCACCTTCCCAGTTGATTCAAATAGCAATGGTTTCATCAGTGACTTTCTTGGGTGAGCACCAGTTGCTAAATCACAAAGATAAGGAGGTAAGACTTGCTGTACTCAATGCATAAGTGAAATTATAAATATTACAGCTCCCGAGGTTCCTTATAAGGATGATAGAATGAGGGAGATCTTGCAATTGATTGTTGAAAGTTTTTATTGGTTAGGTGACATCAAAAGTCCTTTCAGTAAGAGAGCTAAGGTTTTAGAATTGATGACCAGGTGAGATCTTGTGTTATCATGGTTGATTATGATTGTAATGATATTATTCTACAGATGTTTCATCATTTCCTCATTGCTATAAATGAGGATCATGACAAATCTATTCATGATTACATGAGAATCATTATGGCTTCAATTATTGATGAAAGTGATGTTATTTCCCAGCCTATCATAACTTTGTTACTGGTTGTTCTGAAATGAAAACAGGTTACTTCTAAAGCTACTTATAATTTGGTACACTGTGTTTTCAAACATGTAAAGGGAATCTGAAATCTTACTTGTTTGATGAGGAGCTGGTGGAAGAAGAGTTCAAAATAGAAAATCAGTCATTTATTGCAGCCACATCTGAGGAGCAATCTTCACTTGGAAATGCAATTTTCAGCCATGGGAAAGATTTTATTTCAGGTAAGGATTGCACAAGTTTCTTAGTATGAAGCTTGGAGGTAGAGCTATCCTACGAGGTTGATCATACTAGTACATACGGTAGGCATATTGAAAGCATATATGAAGATGTTTCCAATCAGCCAATGATGATGACTCCACATCTTATGTGAGTGCTGATGCTTATGTTGGTCCAGATGAGATAGACCCTACATATGTCATGGATCGTGTTTGGGATGGATCTACTTTTGACCATAGTGTTGTTCTAACTTCACCTACACAGTAGTCCATGAAGGGTGGCATTAATAATATTGATGGTATTGATGTTAACCTCAAAAACAAATCTGATTTAGTGTTGCATGATGCTGATCATAAATCAGATAATTTGTATGGGGTTGATAGGACTCAAGAATCCTATCATTTGGCATGATAGTTGAAGGTAAATGAAGACAAAATTATTGCAGCCATTAAACATCTTGATGACACCCATAAGCTGATGGAAAAAAATGTGTTGGAGGTCTTCAGGGATACATATGAACCTTGGTAAAGAACTTTCCCATTTAGATTTACAGGCACTTAGAGAAGCGTTAGTGGTAACGAAAACTAATTACCTACAACTACTTTCTAATAGAGATCATATTTTCATGCTTGGTGAGATCTCTCTTGATGCACTAAAGGGAAAGAAGAGGAGGTAGATAAGCTTACTGATGAACTTAAAGTTGCCCTGGATTCTTTGAAGAACACTCAAATGGCCCTTCAAGAATCAGAAATTCAGGTTTTGAGCTTTGTGAAGAATTGAGCTTGGCTCAAGCATCATCATCCACAACAAAAATCCAGTCTTCTATGGCTGCCATAACATTTGAGGATGAGAGTGGTACTCATGGTTTGCAAGGAGAACCCCTTATGATGGACAAGCACGAGGAGCTTTCAGATTTGCACAGGCTTGAGAACAGGTATGATTCTGAAATTATTGAGTATACACACAGCTTGCATCAAGGAGATCAAGAGTCACTTTTGGAGAGCCATTTGAAGGCTCGAGTCATGGACACGAATGAGGTAGTTGAGCACACACCTCGGGGATCAGCCACTACGGTTATGCCTACATGTAAAGATGGAGACATGGGTGACTCACATTTGATTAGGCCTTTAGCTACGTACGAAGAGCTCGAGGAGATCAATGGTGTTGAGACACAACCCCATCATGTTGGTGATTCCTTGTGGAGTATGAAGCAGTCCTAATATTAGGATATGAGACGCATGTCATGAAGTCACTTGCTTTGGGTTGGTATATGCTTGGAAATGGTGAGTTCCAGCAGATCTATGCTCCAATTTATGGAGATGGTCATGAGAGTAGAAGTATTCCAGCCAAAACTTGTTGGGTTCCAATTCAATCATTGTTATTAAAAGGCTATCCTACATTGCTGGTTACAAAAGCTTCAGATTGTAATTTGATGACAGCAGTTGTTGGGATAGATTGGAATGATTGGGATCATTACTCCAATGTTGGATATTGGCATGGTGACACTAGAGGCATTTCACGACACTAGAGGCATTTCTTACACCATTAGAGATTCACTCGTATGGATAGTTAGCATCAATGACATGATGAGAGACAACTATCTCTTCAATTTGAGAGAGTGTGATAGTGCAATGACTTGGGATCTAGGGATTCACATCATCAATGGAGTGCTTCTTAGGTTGTTGCAGATTGATGACAGTTATATCAGAGTGGCCCAGCAAATTGGTGGAGCCATATTACTAAGATTGATATGGGATCCTGGTATTCAGACTGGCATACAGGTGCATATAACATTTGACGTTGGTGGTATGGTAAGATACGTCTATCTCCTCACTTTCAGCATGGGAGGTAGAATGGTTTGGGATCCTGGCATTGGTATGTTTGGTATGGTACTTCATTGGGGTCATGATGAGTTGTTTCACAATTTGAGGTATAGTGATGCTTTAATTAGAGTGGAGCAGCGGAAGTTCGAAGGAGATGTACAAGGGAAGACATATCGAGGTTCTAGATTAATTTGGGATCCGAGTATTGATTGGTGTATTTGGAGCAACTGCAAAGTTGACACATATAATTGCTTGAGAACAAAGCAATCTTGGGGAATACTGCTAGAATACAACTTATCATGTGTTAATTGAGATGTCTGCCTTTAAAGTATTGTACGGCTATGATGCAACTTCCTTTGTGGATCTGATCCTCACTGATAGTAGAGTACATAGTGCTAAGGATTTAATTCAGCAAAGCAAGGATATTCTAAAAGCCCTCAAAGAGAACTTGCGACAAGCCCAAAGTAAGCTGAAGTTATATGTAGACAGACATCGAATAGAATGAGCATTTGAAGAGGGCGATTTGGTGTTTCTGAGGTTACAGCCTTTTAGACAATCCTCTATGAAGGGAAGCGGAAAAGAGAAGTTAAAACCACGCTTTTATGGTCCTTACTGGGTGATTAAAAAGGTGGTACAGGTTTCTTACGAGTTATAATTACCTCCCAACAGCAGGATTCACAAAACTTCCCATGTTTCATGCTCAAAGAAAGCCCTTGGGAAGCAAATCAACTCGACCATGGAGCTCTCCACTGGACTATGAAGGAAATTGATCCTTGAGCCTAAATCTGTTTTGGATGTAAGGAAGAAGAGATTATGTAAAAAAGCTATTCCAAAATACTTGATCAAGTGGAAGGGGCTACCACCGGATGATGCGAACTAGGAAGGAATTGAAATCTTTGAGCACCCCAACCTGAAATTGCTTGAGGTCAAGCAATTAGGGGACGGGACGACTATGATGAACCCATGAAATGGGGCCACCTGGCCTGGACGGCAGTGCTGGTTGCCAACTGTGCACTCTTGTCCTTTAGCAAAAAGATCAGATTGTGTTTTGTAGTGACAACCGATCAGATTTTGTTCTGTAGTGACAACCGACTTCTTGAAGCTTCTTGAAGAAAATCAGATTTGTTTTTTTTTTGGTTTGTGTCTTCTACTGACTTCTAGCAAGGGGCCAAATCAGATACTTGCCTTGCACTACAAGTTAATGAACTGCCCCAAGTGGGTATATATATATATATATAAGACTCTGCTATGTTTTTTGGTATGCTGAATATTTTGGTTTGCCTTTGTGCACGATTTGGGTCTTGGGATGGAACACTGGAATCGGAACCTGCCCAAAACAAAAATTTGTTGAACACCCGAACCCAAACCCAAACTTGTATCAGAACCAGATCGTAACTTAGTTTTTTGGTATGCTAAATATTTTGGTTTGCCTTTGTGCACGATTTGGGTCTTGGGAAAGAACCCCCAAGAGATCACCTCTACTGCTGTATGTTGATGTTCGAACTCTCTATGGTCTTGGGACGAAACCCCCAAGAGTTATCCTCTGTTGTGTGTTACTGTTCAAAATCTATATTGAGTTTTGTGTAATCTGAAAGCTTAAATTACTGTTGTGAAGAAATTCTATATCAGTTTCAATAACAAATATATTCCTGAGTTTACAGTTACTGGGTAAATTTGTTATTTGATGCTCTGAAACTGCATAAACATTATTGGCTATTTCTTTTTCTTGAATCAATACTGTGTAATCAGTCTTTTATTTTTGGGGTTTAAATGGTTCAGAAAAACAAAGTTTAGATCATACAGACCTTAAGGCTTTTACAATATTCTACTATGTACCTGTATTGGATTATGTGTGCCAGTGTTGGTACCGTGCACACCCTTGTGATTATCTATCTTTTGATACTTTTGGTTGTATAGTGGGTTGTTAGTAAGAACATTTGATTTGGTGCTTACTATGAATGGGTGGTTGCCTCAAGTTGTCTTGTGGCTCGTGAGGGTGCTTCTTACCCCTCTCAGTATTGCCTTGCTAGTTTGAAAGAACACAAGTCAATCCGGATAGAAATCCTAACATGTGTGCTCATCCCAAGTCCATTTGGGAAACACAGTGTACCTTGTTAAGTGACCCTAGGTGGGAAAGAAGCCCTTGTTCCTCAATGGTCCTGTTGGTGTCCTCGTTGTGGGACTTAAGTTCTTAACTTAGTTTTCTGGCCAAATTTGGTGAATTGGCATCTGAGGTTGTCCATCAACATCTATGCTATTCAATGTCTCCACTTGGCAATCAGCGCATGCGTGTCTCTGAACTGAGACATCTCAACAGTGACCAAGCCCTTTCTTCAGATCGACATCCATGCCTGTGGTTCGACGTCTGCACCTTGCCTTCGGCAATTGTGCCTATCCTTTGGCATCTTCACCTGGTTCACTCTGAGATCTATGGAATTGGACGTGTTGGTGGGCATAGGGACTTTATGCCTAAGCTTGTACCTGTTCTCCCGATTTGATCATCTATTAAGCTCTTGAGGTGAAGGAAAAGTTGTAGCTTGGTGTTTCTTATGGGTCACTTCCTTCAGTGGTTTATAGAACGAATCTTGAAGTGCTTTGAGTTGACTTTGAGTGCTGCATCTTCAGGGAGAACCTTGGGTGAATCTAAGTACACCGTGTAACTTGTTAAGGGATTGTAGGACCTTTCCCTTGTTCAACTGTTTCTCTTGGATATTTAGTCTTTCGCTAGTGCAAGGTCACAAAGCGACCGGTCGAGTTTATCCTCCATGTTGAGGGCAGTGCTCTTGTATGTTAATCATGTTGAATGAAATTGTTTCAAAAAAAAGATTTGTGTAATCTTATGCATGATTTACTCTTTATTCCAAGGATTTATTGGCAGAGCATTACATTTCCCAGTAGGCTACAGGAAAAGGTCTCTTTAACTGGAGGTTTACAATTTCGGATAAACTCACAATTACAAATAAATAATATTCAATGGCATTTTTTTTAAGTTTCGTCAATTTCTAAAAATGGATTATGAGAGACAAATTGACTTTTCAAAAAGGATAGTTATGCTGTCAGAAAGAGAGCACAGAGTTCTGGTGGCATTTTGACTTGAACAGCATTTGCTATTCTGGGAATGCATGGAATTTGGACCCTTCTTTGCACCACTAAATGAGGCATTTAGCTATAAGAAGTCCCTGCACTTTGGTGGTTATATTTCTACAATAGTGCTATGTAGCTGATTTGAGGATGAAATCACTTTAAATCTCTAAACCAAAGAGTGAAACCCCTTTGGCTCAATTCAGAAGACTAATAAAGGGGCCGCAACTGTCTGAAGATATTCTCTTTCTTCATTTTTGACAAGTGTCTGATAGTCTGTCACAGCTGCATACAGTACACAGTGAATCAGTTTTGGTGAATTGTTTGCAGGTCATTGCATGTGGTGCAGGTATGGCATGGTCATATGCTGTCATCTATCTGTGTAGTCCAATTTTATGTTGTCTATTAAAGACAATATTTCAGTGTAGTGTGGTTCATTAATTCGTATGCAGTAAGTTATACAGTTTTTGTAGAGGATATTACAGATTCTTGCGTTAGTGTGCTCATTATGCAGACGTTTAGCTAAGTCTTCTATCTGTTTTTATATATGATTTATGGTTTGGCTCATCTTATGGTCTCTGCCTCCATACACATTCTAAGGTATAGGGTTGGGACCCCTTAATAGAACCCCAGGTCTTCTATCTTTGGAAAAAAAAAGATTAATTAGCTACATTTTTCTTGCCTTGAAATTTCAAAAAAAAATCCAAAAATAGCTACTTGGAATCCAAGCCAACCTTATCAAACAAATAGTTAGTATCTGACCAGATACAAAATAATGTGTAAAAACTAGATAAAAAGTACAGAGACCATGCATTTGGTACTTTAGAAGTTTAAACCTTATATGAAACCAAAACCAATTAATTGTGTATGTTAGTGTCATGTCCCCAAATAATCATTATGGGACTAAGATAATAAATAAAGGAATTTAATTATATAATATTAATTATGGAGACAAAGGCAAATTAATATTAAATAATTAAAAGAAGTGTGCCATTAAGTTACGCATTTTAATAAAGTAGTTCCCTCGCGGGAATATTACAACCACTTTTGGTTGTCAAAAGGCGATGCTCGTGGAGGAACAAGCATGCTTGGATATTGACAAAGATTGTTTTCGGAAGTAGAGACAAAAATAATCATAGTCCTTTCGTCAGAGTATCATCTAGCCTAGTGGAATAATCATTTGTTTTTGGTTGTTGATGCCAAATAGAAGAGCTGGCCGAGTTGCAATTTCTGATGTATTTCATTCTCCCGCAAGAGACACGGTTTGTTAGAATACGGCGGCTTTTTGGAAACGACAAGGAGTGTCATATATGACGTGCTTGGTAAGCGCGTCCGGTTTGATTGTTAGCGGGCAATGTTAGTAAGCGTGGTTCGATTACGCCTGGACACATAGGCGTGGGGTCTTGGAAGTTAGCGGTAGATGGCGGGGCACTGTTTATATGGGAATCGACTGGAAACCACAGGTCGTTTTGCAAGCTAGCGAGGCAAATAGAGATGATGGGGCACTGTTTGGCAATTGCCTGAGCATATCGGGGTCTGCAATACTTACATGCTATTCTCAGCTGAAGTCGGGGTGTCGGACACACAGATAGTTTTCCGCAGAATGATACTAGCGTGTCAACAGATGTCAATGAACTGCGGGGTGACTCTCAATCACCTAGAATGCCATCTTTAACCACAGGTGCTCCGATAATATTCATGACTCTGTATTCTATGCGTTTTTAATCCTAATATTTCAGTTGCATACTCAATAATTATGAATGCGTGAAGTGGAATATTAGTCATCTGTCAAAATTACGGTGGAAGTGTTTATTCTTTACCAATAGAAGAATGTTTATTCATGTATTTATAAATTTGCATTCATACAAAATTGAAACATAGAACTATGAGTTTGTGGAAACTGCATCAATATTTTGGGAACTTTACAGTGGTATCAGAGCTTTCTATCTTGCCAGCCTGTGGGGTGCTTAGTTTTTTGTGTTGCAAATAGGGGAAAATGTTCTACTGAATATGTCATCGGGCCATTACAATTTCCGGAATACCAGACAACGTCAAAATAGAAATCCAGCCACTCCATCTAGTTCAACTCCACGATTTGAAATTGAGGAAAGTCATACTGAGATAGAAGAAGAAATAATTTTTGAACACGACAATAACATGGGGGAACCAGAAAATAATAGGGATTTGATTGCGGCATTGATGAGAAGTCAACAGGACATGCAAAACAATATAAATACTATGACCAATCTGATGACTCAATTCATGACTCAAAATTTAAACCAAAATCAAAATGAAGTTGGTAGGGATGATCGTTCAGTTAATAACAATCAACCTGAAAGGACAACAACGGACAGACCTTACATGCCAAATTTTACTCCTAGGAATTTGCACCCAGAACATGAACCTACTGCTAGAGGTACAGGATGAAATTTTGAATGATTGGGACTCAGCTGGGGCAGAATTCAGATCTCACATGTCATTTAGAGAGTACATGGATGTCAGAATGAAACATACGCCGCATAGGGGCAGAAATTTCAATAATGAATTACAGAGGAAAATTGGGAAGATGTCCATACCTTGTTTTGATGGCACGGGCAAAACCACGGCCAGGGCTTGGGTTCAAAAATTAGACACATATTTTCAACTAAACCCTATGAGGGAGGATGAAGCTATTAAATATCCAGCGTTACATCTTGATGGAGTAGCACATGAATGGTGGCACCATGGGCAGGTCACATTGGGCCATAATTTGGTAGATACATATTTGGAATTCTCTAAACGTCTCATTGATAGGTTTGATTCCAAAGATCTGGAATTACATTTAAAAGAATTAACACAGCTGAAACAAACAGGGACAGTTGAACAATATATAATAGAATTTGAAAAATTGGCTGTGCTTGTCACTCAAATCTCTGAGCGAAACAAGATTGTTCTTTTTATTGATGGACTCTCTAATTCTTTGAAAGGGTGGATGAAGTCTTTATATCCTACCACACTACAAATGGCTATTAAGAAGGCTAGAGATCTAGAACCTTCCTCAAAAGGAAAAATTTGGAACAAAAACCCTCTACCGAAACCGGATAAAGACAAAGAGCCTTCCAACAAAGAAACATTTCAAAAACCCAGATTTGATAAAGAGGAAAGGGATGAACTCAGGAGGCGCAAATTGTGCTTTAGTTGTAACGAATCATGGCAACCAGGTCATAGGTGTTTGGGTAAAGGGAAAATACATTACATTGAAGTAATGTCAGATGATGATGAAGACGGGGAAAACAGGGAAAATATAGTTCCAAATATAGAAAGTTCCCAAAAGGTTTCTGCCTCTGAACAGGAAAATAAACTGCCCGGTGGTATAATAGCATCAATGACAGGAATTCCTCATTACAGCATTTTCAGGGTAAGAGGGGTGTTACAGGGACAGCGAGTTATTGTTATGATTGATAGTGGATCTACTCACAATTTTATTGATGTTGCTCTTGTTAAGAAAAGAGGTTTACATATAGTTAAACATGAAGGCTTTGATGTCAAAGTTGCAGGTGGCACTAATTTAGTAAGCACACATAAAGTTCCACAATTGAGTATTGTTCTTGGTAACTATACGGTGACAGATGATTTTTATGTAATTGATTTAGCAGATACTAATGTTGTCTTGGGAATTCAGTGGACGGAAACTTTGGATAAATATTCGCAAAGTTTTAAATGTATGGAATTTTCTTTCAAGGTGGATGGAGAAAAGGTGATTCTCAAGGGAATGTCGAATGGTGGACCCATAATTGTTATTGCTAAAAGGATGGAAGCTATTTTCCGTCATGGTGAGGTTGCTTGGTCAGCACAGTGTTTGATTTCTACAAAGGTAACAGGTTTTGAATCTAAGCATTATTCAAATGATTTGTTGCAAGTACTAGATTCTCACAGTTTAGTTTTCAATGATATACCCCCTGGGTTACCTCCAGAAAGAGGTTTTGAACATACTATTGAATTGGAGGAAGGAGCAAAACTAGTCATTACTATTCCATACAGGCATCCTAAGGCTTTCAAAGATGAAATAGAAAAAGCCATTAAGGAGTTATTAGATATGGGGCACATTAGGCCTAGTTCCAGTCCAGTTGCGTCTTCAATGGTGCTGGTCAAAAAGAAAGATGGAACCCTACGCATGTGTATAGATTATCGTGCCCTCAATAAAAAGACCATAAAAAATAGGTACCCGATTCCCCGTATTGATGAATTGTTAGATGAATTACATGGTGTTGTGTATTTTTCTAAAATTGATTTGAGATCAGGGTATCATCAGATTAAGTTAAGGGAACAAGATATTCATAGAACAGCTTTCCATTGGCATTATGGACACTATGAATTCTTGGTTATGCCTTTTGGACTGACAAATGCTGCAGCAACATTTCAGTCTTGTATGAATCATATTTTTAATAAGCAGCTGCGGAAGTTCTTGCTTGTTTTCTTTGACGATATATTGATTTACAGTAAGACTTGGGAGGAACACCTGAAACATATTGATGAAATTTTGGGTATAATGGAGTCTCAATCTCTTTATGCAAAAGCTTCTAAATGTGAATTTGGTATGACAAATTTTATATTTGGGACATACGATCAGTGCTAAAGGGGTGCAGGTGCATCAAGAAAAGATCAGGGCTATTCTGGATTGGCCGCCTCCACGGACTCTTTCTGATTTAAGAGGTTTCTTTGGTCTATGCAGTTACTACAGGAGATTTGTTAGAGGGTTTTCACAGTTTGGAGCACCACTGACAGATCTTACCAAACAAGGGGCATTCAGATGGATTGTAGAGTCACAACAACTATTTGACAAACTCAAGGAGGTAATGAGTTCTTGCCCCGTCCTTGCATTACCAGATTTTGATCAGCCCTTTGTGTTAGAATGTGATCCGTCAGGTAAAGGAATTGAAGCCGTGATAATGCAGAATAAACATCCGATAGTGTTTGAAAGCAAAAAACTCACTAGTGTCGAAAAACTGCATTCCATATTGGATAAGGAAATGTTAGCTATTATGCATGCATTAGATAAATTCAGACAATACTTAGTGAGAGCCAAATTTGTAGTTAAAATTGATCATAATAGTTTGAAGTATTTCCTTAGTCAAAGAGATTTGAATGATAGGCAACAAAAGTGGATCAGTAAAATTCAAGCTTATGATTTTGAAATTGAATATGTTAAGGGTAAGAACAATGTTGTAGCTGATGCTTTGTCTAGAAGACCGGAAATAAATGCTTTAAGTGGGGTAACAGCTGATTGGAGATCCTTGTTGTTGGTAGAATATTCGAAGAACTCCACTGCTTGTCATCTTTTGGACGGGAAAGTTCAGGACGAAAGGTACAAAGTTGTGAATGATATTATTTACTACAAAGATAGAATCTTCTTAGTACCAAAGTCTAAGTTAAAGCTGAGAATTTTGCAAACAGTTCATGATTTGCCTTTAGCAGGACATCCCGGTTATTTCAAAACTTACAGGCACATCCGTGAAAGATTCACATGGAAAGGGCTCAAAAAGGACGTTTTGCAATATGTCAAGGAATGTATCACATGTCAGCAAAATAAAACAGAACATTCTTATCCAGCCGGGTTATTGCAGCCTTTACCTATTCGGGATCAGAAATGGGAAAGTATTTCAATGGATTTCATTACTGGTTTACCACGAGCTCAAGGTAAAGATTGTATTTTTGTAGTGGTTGATAGATTAACAAAATTTGCACATTTCTTTGCTATCACTACAGAATTCACAGTTGTTCAGGTTGCCAGCTTGTTTTTCAAGGGAGTATTCCGTTTACATGGTCTACCATAGAATATAATCAGTGATCGTGACAACAAGTTTTTGAGTAACTTTTGGGCAGAATTATTCAGGTTGACAGGTACAGTATTGCATCACAGCACTAGTTACCATCCACAGGCCGATGGTTAGACAGAAATAGTCAACAAATGGATTGAGGGCTATCTTCGTAATTATGTCGCGGGGCATCAAAAGGCTTGGATTTGTTGGTTGCATTTGGGCGAGCATTGCTATAATACTACTTTCCATATGTCCATCGGTATGACGTCGTTTAAGGCATTATATGGGTATGATGCTTTACCTTTTGTAGATCTTGCTTTTGACATCAGTAATGTGCCCAAGTCACGAGATTGGCTTCAAGAGTGCCAGGACATCGTGAAAACCCTCAAGGAAAATCTGCATTGTGCTCAAAACCGACAAAAGCTCTACGCCAATAAGAAGAGGATGGAACGGAGTTTTGAGGTTGGTGATTTAGTGTACCTCAGATTACAGCCCTATTGACAGTCATCTCTCAAACGGAGTGGGGCTGAGAAATTGAAGCCTCGGTTTTATGGGCCTTATCCGATTGTGGGCAAAGCTGGAGAGGTTGCATATGAATTGGCTTTACCAGCAGGTAGCAGGATCCACAATGTGTTTCACGTTTCCTGTCGCAAGAAGGCTTTAGGTCAGCAGGTCACAGTTTCAAAGGTTTTACCTCCCTTGGATGAGGAGGGGAAACTTGCCATGATTCCTGAGAAGATTATCGAAACGCAGGATCGACATCTGCGTAACAACACTATTCGGGAATATCTAGTCAAATGGAAGGATTTGCCTTTGGATGATGTTACTTGGGAGAATGAGCAGATTCTGAGCCTTCCAAATTTACAGTTGCTTGTGGGCAAGCAACACGAGATAGGGGAGATTTGTCATGTCCGCAAATAATCATTATGGGACTAAGATAATAAATAAAGGAATTTAATTATATAATATTAATTATGTGGACAAAGGCAAATTAATATTAAATAATTAAAAGAAGTGCCATTAAGTTACGCATTTTAATAAAGTAGTTCCCTCACGGGAATATTACAACCACTTTTGGTTGTCAAAAGGCGATGCTCGTGGAGGATCAAGCATGCTTGGACATTGACAAAGATTGTTTTCGAAAGTAGACTAAATAATCATAGTCCTTTCGTCAGAGTATCATCTGGCCTAGTGGAATAATCATTTGTTTTTTATTTTTGATGCCAAATAGAAGAGTCGGCCGAGTTGCAATTTCGATGTATTTCATTCTCCCGCAAGAGACACGGTTTGTTAGAATACAGCGGCTTTTTGCAAACGACAAGCAGTGTCGCATATGACGTGCTTGGTAAGCGCGTCCGGTTTGATTGTTAACAGGCAGTGTTAGCAAGCGTGGTTCGATTACGCCTGGACACATAGGCGTGGGGTCTTGGAAGTTAGTGGTAGATGGCAGGGCACTGTTTATATGGGAATCAACTGGAAACCACAGGCCATTTTGGAAGCTAGCGAGGCAGATAGAGATGACGGGGCACTGTCTGGCAATTGCCTGAGCATATCGGGGTTTGTGATACTTACATGCTATTCTCGGCTGAAGTTGGGGTGTCAGACGCACAGATAGTTTTCCACAGAATGATACCAACGTGTCAACAGATGTCAATGAACAAGGGTGATTCTCAATCACCTAGAATGCCATCTTTAACAACAGGTGCTCCGATAATATTCATGACTTTGTATTCTATGTGTTTTTAATCCTAATATTGGAGTTGCATACTCAATAATTATGAATGCGTGAAGTGGAATATTAGTCATCTGTCAAAATTACGGTGGAAGTGTTTATTCTTTACCAATAGAAGAATGTTTATTCATGTATTTATAAATTTGCATTCATACAAAATTGAAACATAGAATTATGAGTTTGTGGAAACTGCATCAGTATTTTGGGAACTTTACAGTCAGAAACAAAAAACTAGTGAATCTGATTTACCATATCCCTCAGGGCCTCAGGGTAGCCCAAGAATATAATAGACTTGGCCATGTTGACAAAATTAGTCTGTTTACTTTAGAAAACTAACCTGACCATCCTATTATAGGAAAAAAATCAGGATATGTGATAATACAACTCATCTTGCCTTGTAATTATTCACCAAAGTACATGAGATAAAAGGTCATAGAACAAATGACTAGCTTAGGAAAATAATCATCAAAGCGATGAATTGAGCATTAAAGCGTGAAAAATACCCTTAACAGAATGATAGGTAACACAAAATAAAATGTATTAACAGTAACAAACTATGGAAGCTCCAATTGCATAATCTTGTCAAGCATAAATCATTGGCTTACCAAGTAGTTTTAGATATATTTTTCTGATACAATTGATAGACGGCAGCTCCAGATTGTACATCCCATAACACAAGATTTTTGTCCTGGTTGTTAGATGGTCGACGAAATGTCTGCAAAAACTTCCCTCGAGGAGAAAAGGCTACAGCAATGATACCAGGAACCCCAATAGAACAAATCTGAGCGGCTCCGTCACAATCATAGATGACTACACTGCTTTCTGTCATAACTAGAAGTTTACTCCCATCATCACTAAACTTTGCAGAAGTGCATGTCACCCTGCAACCATTCAGTAGATCAAAAACAGTATTCTGCAGATCATAAACACAGCACCCTGCCACATTTCACTCTATTACAAAATACTGAGAAAAACTTGCCAAGAAATTCATGCTATGATGCCGGCAAATATTGGAAGCATGTTGTATAGTTGGTTACAGCTATGGAGACTTGTAACTAGAAAAATTAAAAGCATTTTGCAGCTAGTGAAATCAGGATATCACAATTTTGAATTTTCTGATTCTGAGAAAAAAAATCGGGTGCATTTTATAGGCTTTAATTTTTTTTCCCATGGTTTTAAAGCATTCAAGAAAATTGTAAAACCAGTTTTTGATGTCTCAATTTATATCCACGCATGCATAAGGGCTGAGCAAGTGTTTTATTACTGTATTGTGATTCGTGAACAGATGAGATTTTACAATAGTAAAGAGGATTATTGTGCTGGGTTTTTAACCTGAATAGATATACTGTATGCGTTTTGATTTTTATTTACTTTAGATTCCACAGGCATTGTTTCTATTGAACAAGTTTATCAGGCCCCATTTTCCTACAACCAAATAATAATCAGGCTGTCAGTTCAACTCACTGCAAAAGCATTAGATAAAAACTATCAATAATAACAGGTATTTGAACCTGTAAAGCTTACAATGCATTCTGCAAAGCTAAGCTTTTCAGTATTGAAAACCACACCTCCAAACACACTAATAGATGATATTATTTAGATTGGTATTGGGAGTCAACCTAAAGCCCTAAGGGCATTAGAGTCCAGACTGTCTTACAAATTTTAAAAACAAAATCCAACTTAAATTCCACATATTTTTTTTATCTATTGGCAATAAAGTTAACAAAATCTAACCCCAAAGGCCAACTTAATCAAGACCGCATAATCAGTTTTCAAAGAAAATCACTATGGACTAACTAAGGTCTAACTTGAAATATATAATATGTAGTTGAAAATTATAGAAACCTTCCACATCAACTACATCACAGATACAAGAATTTCTAATAATTAATTTCAATCTGCTCCTATAAAGGATTTTGATTCACTGTAATCCTCAATATTATCTATTCTGGCTATCCTTTCCCGTCCAATTGATCAACTTCGGTGATCTGCTTATACTAACATAATCCCTTTTTTCTGAATTCCAATAATGTTTCCCAAAACAGGTAATTTCATTCTTTAGCACTGATTAAAGAAAACGTTCACTTCCGAAACGCGGTCGACCATATTTAAACAATATTGAGTCTTCACAAATTTGCTCCAGCATTCTCTCCAATCTCTATGAAGCAACATCATACAACAATTTAAATAAAATATTATATTTAGGGGTGCTTAAGTGACTCGTACTTTTCAAGTTTTACGTCTGGCTCTCCATCTTTGAAAGGCGGCCCGACAAGAAGGGATACGCCTTCTGGCCCTCGGACTGCAAATCAAAAAGTACAAGAGAAAAATAAAGCACTAATTATACGCTCATATCAAAGACTGGGACAATCAAGTTAAACAGTGAATAAATGGTACCAATATAGTTCAACGGTGCTGGAGAAGGCTCCATTGATTCAGGTTGTAAGCACGTCTAAACCCTCCGCCTCTATCTATGAAGGACAACTGGTTTTTTCTTTCCCAAATCTTCAATTAATGAATAAGCTTGAAGCTACTGTGATTCGAAAAAGATTTGGAGGAGATGGGTGAGCTTCTAATCTTTTAGAATGGATTCGAACCCGCGGCCATTCGATTATTTTTTACATCGAAAAGAATAAAAATTTGTGAATTACAATAATGTTTTTTTTTTTTGGTTGATAGGTTATTTATTAGTACTTTATTTTGTATGGTATTTTTTTATTTGATAAAAATATTGGTGAATGGTATTAATTTTTAATTTTATAATTTTTTCCTTTTTATTTTGTGAAGAAATTTAACTTCTAATGTTTACAACATGGCTATGTACTTATATCAAGTGTCCTTTAACTTAATGCTATCAATTGAAGGGAATGGGACTGAACACATGGTTGTGTTCATTATAGCAAATGTCTTTTGATTGAATAATATCAATTGAAGAGAATAGGACATGGACACTCACCATCTAGGTGTTTACAACATAGCTATGTCATTATAGCAAGTGTTCTTTGACCGAATATTGTAAATTGAAGGGAATAAGAATGGAAACTCAATACTCTCAAACAAGTTTTCACTAAAAAAGATAGGATATATTCATCTAATTAGAACTTTTGTGGAGAAACACACACACACACATATCATTTAAAAACAAATATATCTATTATTCTTTTGTCTTTGTCATTTTAATTGAATACTTTCAATAATAATTATTAGTTCCTGCCAAGGCAGGATACTTATGCATTTAACCAATCATCACATTGAATTAAATATTTTGAACAAAAAGTCTATAGTCTATATTTATTTCTTATCTTCAATAATTATATAAATATCATTTCTCTATAATTTGATTGGTCTATATAGCAAACAGTCAATGCAAAAAAATATTTTTTTCTTTTTTCAAATTTCATTTTTTATCTACCCAATTCATTGCATCACATCAAATGTCAAATAATATTAATTGCTTGAATGAAATATATACTATTATATATGTCACTAATTTTGACTTTCTTGTATATTTTCTGAAACAAATCTAATATGAAATCACCAAATTTCTAAAATTTAAATTCCAATCAAATAAATTATTTTATTCTCCATAGTTCTCATATATGTATATTTGAATAATTTGATATAAACAGAATTATGTCTACTCTGATTGGTTGGATGAGTGAATAGTCAGTGGATGGCTTTTCACTCACTTTTGATTGAAGCAAAATAATTTTATTTTTATTAAAACTTTCACATAGAATTGAATTCCTTGCCACAATGATGTAACATACAGGTTGGAGAAGGTGTCTCATTACTTCTCTTGTCTTTGATCATAAAAGGTAAGTCTTTTTCTATTTAATTACACATGTGACAACTTTTGACCTTTTGATCTCATATATTAAAATTCAATCTCCCAAAATTTAATTCAGCTTATCTTTATGTTGTAGATGAATATTTGTTCGTGGAGTTTGTGAATTATTTTCAATTATTTTTGGTTCAGATTTTTATATGTGAGTGGTAGTTTTGGTTGATGCATTCATTTCACATTAAATGTAGAGAATCTCTCTCCATCTATATGTGCTCAAACCTTCTTCCAAATTGTCATAAACAAGTAGAGAGTTGAGCAGAGTGGTTATGTAGTCTGATCTTCTGAGATTTTGTACAGGTGAATTCCTTTTTTTTTTTAAATTTTTCTATTTGCTTTTCCTTTGTTGGGTTACTGCAAATCTATCTTCATTTTCTAATGCTTCATTAGGATTTACTTTAGCTTACATAACCATTCACAGTTTATACAGTTCTTCTAAATAGTATGAAGGTGATATTGATAACAGTTTTTCCCCTTGTTACGTACACGAATCAATAGTAAGTTGAGCGTAATCTTCCTATATTATGTTCTTTCAGTGGAACATGTTTATTGTGTAATGATTAATAACTAAAATACTCCTTTCTTGTTTGATTGACTTTGTCTGATTCCTTATTTCGGCTACAAATTCATATACTACACAATATTATGTTCAATATGATCATTTGCAGTTATAGATCTTCATCTCGTCGTGCAATTTCATTAAGTCTGTCTTGTGATTCTATTTCCATTTGTTTTGGGATTCATTCATGTTTTTTCTTCCAGTGTCTAGGTTCCGAATTTTGTTGTTCTCTGTCATCCTGTGGAAATGATTCATTTCAATATAATGGAAAATATGCGTTTTATGTTCATTATTTTTACTCTGTCCAAACTCGCCCAAATATCTCTCACAAACTACTTCCTTAAAGGTGTCAATTTTCATGCATAGGCAAAAGATTAAATTTTAAAGTTAGTCATGGGTTGCATTGTAAGGCTTGTCATGGCTATTTATCATTTTCATGTCATTGCTAATGGGCACATTTTTGGAACATAAGTTTCACGATTTTAAGAAATCTGGATCTCTAGCAGATGGTTTCCCAACTTCACTAACACATTTTGAAATTTTTCTCTTTTAATAGTACATGTTTATCATTTTTCATGATGCAGCGAGAGATCTGAAGCTATCTTCCAGTAGATGAACTTAATTTCATACTTATTAATACCAAAATCACTGAGTTTTTTTGGCTTTATAACTCTTTCCTTTTAAGCTTCAAATTCATTTTTATTTGTGATCACCCTCTCGCATCTCTCTATTTTTCAATAAAACCTTTCTACAAACTTTGTGATTGTGTCATCTTCAAATATGTGCCATTACTTTGCAGTTTTAGGTACCTCTTAGTCTAGGTTTGATCATTTTTTTTCTCTTCATTGTTTTTATTTACTTAAATTATAAGTAAGGGAACGATTGGCTCTGAGTTTTTTATTAAATGACGAGTCATTTATGTTTATAGATTTGAATCTTTCATTTTTGTTATTATTATCAGCAAAACATTTATTCAATGTTTTAAAAAAAATGAGACAAAAAATTCTTATATTTTAATTTACAAATAGTGTGTAAGCATTCTTTCCATCTCATTGTTTTTTTTTTTATCGGTAAAAGGCCGAAGCCAAAATTTTATTAATATTAAAAATAATTTTTACAGTATAACCCCACTCGCTGCGGGCGCTGGTAGGAAAGAGTGGGGTCGAGAAAACCTCCAGCCTTGCCCGGGACAAAAGTCCTATACCTGATATAGAAATATACGTGGGCATTCCCACGACTCGAGCTTTGTCGAGATTTCATAAATACATAGGTCCGTGGGCATACCCACTACCGAAAAAAAATTAACAATTAACAATTTACAAATTATAATGACCATGATAGTTACAATTTTGATCACATTTTGAGATATCATTCTACGGTCCTATAACTTCAAAGGGAGCTTATACTTGGTGCCGAGTTGA
>MU227941.1:1556361-1569219 GCA_018584345.1 Thuja plicata | reverse complement strand
TTTTGGAGCAGATACCCAGCATTGCTTTAGTGAAGGTAAGAAACTTGGATGACGCAGCCACATTCTTTCAAATTTGAAAGATGGCTTAGTTTGAACACCTTGTCTTGAAGTGTTTGAAGCCATATGACATCTGATTGGAAAGTGATCTGATCCTGGTCGGGGAAGAATTTCTGACTGATATGTAACATTTGCTAATTTCCAACATTGAGCAATAAGAAATCTATCTAATCTGACCGCTATCTGTGTAAACTTTGCCCTTTTGTTGGTCCATGTAAATGATCCATTAAATCATTATCTTTCACAAAAGTGGTAAAATCCTGTATTGTTCTCAACGGAGGGCAAATTCCACCAATCTTTTCTGATTGTTTGAGTATGGCATTGAAATCCCCGCCCATGATGAGGTGGGATTCTGTTTGAATTTGTATAAATTGAGTTATGTCCATCCATAATCTCTGCTTGTCCTGAGTTGGGGTGGGCCCATAAATGTTAAATAACAGAATTTTCCTATCAAATCTCTCCAATCTTAAGACCTGCCAATCGTCCCTATTATGAATTGGTTGTCCAAGAATTATATTGGGGTCCCAAAGAATAGCTAACCCACCTGAGGCACCAATCGCTGGGCTATGTGTAGCCCACCTGAGGCACCAATTTTTGTCATTGTTATGAAGGTTTTAGGACATGTTTCTTGATGCTTTTTATGATCTTTCCTTAGAACTTGTTAAGTATGAGACATGACCTTATCCTTGAACCTTTTTGTTAATATTAATTTGTTATGTGATATATATGTTAAGTTGCATGTGGTTGAATGAATATTATTCTGAAGTGATTATGGATATGCAAATGTTTGTGCATGCTAACATTATGATATAATTATACATGAAGCTTAGAAAGAGTAAGAAATGCCTGTCAGCTGCCCGATTGCTAAGGAAGTCAAAATGGGACAAAGTGTTGAAGGAATCAAGTGATTAAAGACTTTCAGCTCTTGAGGAAATGATAGCTCTTCTTTCAATGCTCATGTATGTTAGTTGAATAAATTTAGGAAAGGACAATTGTGCTAGATTTCCTCTTAAGTGAGATTAAGTTTACTATGTCCTACTCATGCACAACTTCCTTCCCTCTTTTCATTCTTTCAATAATATAGGTTCTCTTAGCTTGTTGGGAGTGGACTAACCAAATAGTTAGGAGTAGTTAAGTTTTCCTTCTATTAATAATGTGTAGTTGTTCTTCTAAGATGTTAGAACTTTTGCATGTTGCAATTGTGTTTTCGGATTATTATTTTAAAGGAATATATACCTACATGTTTATTGTTATGTGATAACAAAGTTTATAATAAATGAAATGTTTCTTTAATATTTTATATTTGAGTTAATTTCTAGGAGAAACACTCAAGGGAGGGCACTTGAGGATGATCCCATCTAGTTTGTTTAGCATTTAACTTTTTTTTTGTAGTTAGAATCAGTCTCGGCAGCTGTCTGCTCTTGCAACTACTAGAATTCAATTATGTGTCTGGTCATGTAGCTAAGGCATAACCGAGTAGTTCCTTTTTTATTCATTGAGGACTGAGTTTTTATTAGTTATTACACTAAGGTTAGCAGTAGTTGCATGTTTAGTGTTATGTTATTTCCCTTTCAGTACTTTACTTTCTAGCAATTATTTTCTTTCATCGTAGAATAGGTGTGACTTCAGTTGCTTCCTAGTGCACATACAATGTTGCACCATTTCAATTTTGACATCCTTATAAATGAGTCTTCATGGTGATAAGATAACTTCTTAACATGGATGTCCAGTCCTTGAGTTATGGTTTTATAAGCTTATTTATTGAACCATTAGAGAAGTCCAACATTTTTGGCATCGTTGTTGGTGATGGTGTCAAATTGGGAACCTATTAAAGTCATAGAATTTGAATTATTGTATCTTTTTCAGAGTTTTAATCTTGCCTTAGACCTAGTTGATTATAACTATATACATAAGGGAAGCAGAAGGGATGCTTTTGGAAGATCCTTCCTAATGAACCAAACTTTGAAAACCAACCCCCCTAAGTTACCTGATGAAGTTGAGATAAACCCTTTTGTTGATGTGTTTTCCTATTTGAATATCTCATCATCCTCTAAAGATCCTTTGATTTGACCACTTGTTGAGAATCCCCTTGCCCTCATAATATACTAGGAAAGGGTGGTTGCCTATAATCAACCTAATCATCCATCCTTTCCATTTCCTCTCACTGACCAAAATGAAGTTGACAACCTCAAGAACATCCTTGCTTTAGTCCTTCCTAAACTTTATGGGCTAGTAATAGAGGACCTAGATACTTTCCAGTTTGAATTTGATATCCTCTCCAAAAGTTGTGACTATATTATTTCTGCCCATAGGCTTAATTTGTTTCCTACCGCACCGAAGGAAAATGCGCTAAGATGGTTCATGAGCCTAGGGAGGAACGTTGTTGATACTTAAAATGAGATGAAAGAAAAAGAATTTGAGAAGTATAAAGAATACTGCAAAGGCAATGATATGAGAGGATATGATATCATCAGGATGCAACAGAAGGAGGATGAAAGTTTAGAGGACTATATATGAATATTCTTGTTAAGTCTCCAGAAATCTCAGCACTATGCACTTAGTGAAGAGCCTCATAAGTTATTATTCCTTAGAGGAATTAATGAGAATTGCATGGAGGCTCTATACCTCATGGGAGGAGGAGACATCACTCAAGATCCTTGGAATGATATTAGGAAAATATATTAGAATTACTCCTAGGAAGATATGAAGAAAGGAAGAGCTTACCAAGCTAGTATGAGTAAGTATTCCAATGGAGTGTCAAGGATGAAGATCACTCACCTGTTGTCAAACATCAAGAAAGATATCATAAACAATATGGCTACTCAGTTGGACATGCTACAAGAAAAGAAGAAACAAGAAGAAGCAAAAGCAATGCTGACAGAATTATCCCCACATTGTAGGCAAAATAAGAAGGACTATAGATGTAAGATGGTAGTTAACATTGACAACAAGAAAATTCCACCAGAGTTCAAGCCAATTGAAGGTGATGTTATATTAAAAAAATAAGGTCATGGGCTTCAAGACAAGGTATGCCTCCAAACCCTTTGTCTTTTAGTAAACCTTGTTTGAATTTTTATGCATCTTGTAATCAATGGAAGCCCTCATACCTAAAAAATGTTGGGAACTATCCACCTATGCACAAAAATAAGGGTTTCTTCTTCTTCTTCTTCACAATATCCAACCTCTAAACTAGAGTTGGCATTACATGTTTATGTATTTTAAACCATATATGCTATCCCATCTAACAATTGAACATGGTTTTAACAACCACAACAAATTTGACAACTTTTGTGCAATTTTTACAAATTTTGACATTTTTGTCTCAAACTGTCCAAAATGGATCAAAATGATCCCAAATGGTCTTAAATGACCTTATTGGACCCTAACACACATGAATATCCTCAAAAATCAAAAATGACAAAATGAACTCTATGATGCCATTAATGCCCCTACATCATAGTCAAACCAAAAAACGTGCAAAATTTAACTCAAGACCTTGCAACTGTGGGAACTTGTAAAGTATTTTATCTCAAACCTCTTGACAAATTTTTAAGATTTTTCACTAGTGGACATTGGAGTTATACCATTTTCTTTCTCACTGTTCACCCTAGGTTGCGTTTATGGTTGTCCATAGAAAAATAGCAATATCTCCAACCAAACTTGGTGAAATTGAATGAAGCCAAATGAAATGGGAATCCAATTCACTTTTTTAACATATTTAAACATTTACTCATCATGTCATTGACATAAATCCATACAAAGACAAATGAACAACCTGCAACATGTGAAAACATAGAGAAGAATATGGAAAAATAACAATTTATTACTTCCTCACTTCCGCCAACCCCTGCATTAAAGTTTGGAGTACATATTTATGCATTTACAACCATTTCCAATGTCCCAACCGACCAGAAACTTCCCATAACCAAAAATGCAACTTTTACATGACAACATTGACAACTTTTACATGACCATATGCAAACCATGATGCCCCTACATTACTAGGTAATTGGTTTTTGACAATTAGGAAACAGGAAAACTGATGTAAATGGCCTTGGTCGAGAAGATGAGTTTTTTTGGAAGAAGTTCAACATTTTTTCCCAATTAGAGCGCACAAGGGACATCGTCGATAGGGTATAATGCTAAGCATTTGGGCAAGTTGAGAGGTAAATATGACTATGTCTAGGGTAAACCAACCCAATCAGACACAATTGTGCTATCAACTTGCACCAATGACAAATAGAACAAGATTTAGGCTACCTTGCAACTTTGTGCTTAATGCATTTGACAGTTTTTGCATCAACAGAAAAATTATTGCCCTATGAAAACCACTTTGATTCTTGAAAATATGAGATAGGTTATTGCAGAGGGGCCTCACATGACCCTATAAGTTTAGACAGATCATTCACAAGTGCCACATTATGCGAGAAACAACCCATCAAATTTTGATGGTTTTATGCACTTAGGGCACATAAGAGACATTTCCAGTAGGGTATGGCACTGAATGTTCAGGTGAGTCGAGAGGAAATGGGACCATGCCTAGGGTAAACTCGCCCAATCAAACATGATCACACTATAAGTTCATGCCAATAACAAATAGAATGAGATTTAGTCTACCTTGTAACTTTGCATTGAATGCATACGATGGTTTTGCATCAATTGAAAAATTGTTTCCCTATGAAAACCACTTTGAGTCTTGAAAATATGAGATAGATTATTGTACAGGGGCCTCACTTGACACTATAGGTTCAGGCAAATCATTTGCAAGAATAACGGTTTGTAAGAAATGGCATGTCAAAGTTCAAATATTTTATGCACTTAGGAAACACAAGGGATATCGCGGGTAGGGTATGGAACTAAGCATCCAGGCAATTCAAGAGGAAAAATGGGACCATGCCTAGGGTAAAAATGCTCAACGAGACATGATCCCACTATCGATTCATGCCCACAACAAATAGAATGATATTTAGACTGCCTTTCAACTTTGCATTGAATGCATTTAATGGTTTTTGCATCAACAAAAAAACCACACCCTACAAAAACCACCTCAAGTATTGAAAATTTGAGATCATTTATTGTAGAGGGGCCTCACATGTCCCTAAAGATTTGAATGGATTATTTGCAAGCGCCACAGTTTATAAGAAATGACTTGTATAAGCTCAATAATTTTATGCACTTAGGGCACATAAGGGACATCCTCAGTAGGGTATGGTACTGAGTATTTGGGCGAGTCAAGAGGAAAAATGGGACCATGCCCAGGGCAAACCCATCCAATTAGATGTGATCGCGTTGTCATTTCATGCCCACGACCAAATGAAGAAAGTGATCTTAGGATAATGATTTTTGCAAAGGATGTGTTGACTATTTTAGCATAAATTCATCTTCTTGGGATCTTTATTTGCTTTTTTCCATAATATTGTGATCCCATAGCATGAAATAGTTGTCAAAACCTTGAAAATTATTTGGGGCAACAATGGTATTTCTTAAGGAACAATGGATAAAAGACATTAAGACAGAGATTAAGGACAATTAAGAAACGTCTGTGAAATCATTGATCTAAAATGTGTCAAGGACTATCATACGAAAAGAGATAATGTTTTTTTGATAGAATAGAGAGAGAGAGAGAGGGAGAGAGAGAGAGAGAGAGAGAGAGAGAGAGAGAGAGAGAGAGAGAGAGAGAGAGAGAGAGAGAGAGAGAGAGAGAGAGAGAGAGAGAGATCTTAGTGATTCCATAACATGAAATAGTTATCAAGAACTTGAATATTCTTTGGGGTAGCAATGATATTGCTTAAGGAACAATGTCTAAAAGACATTAGGACTTAGATTAATGACAATTAAGAAACATGTGTGAAATCATTGATCTAAAATGTGCTAAGGACTTTCGTATGAAAGGAGATAATGTTATTTTGATAAAAACAGATAGAGACTCAGTGAAATAAGCACAACATCTCAATGATCCCATAACATGAAATGGTTGTCAAGACCTTAAAAATACTTTGGGGAAGTGATGATATTGCATGGGATCTTCATTGAAGTGGCAATACAATACCATGTGTGTTCATATTTGGGGGTTTAAAATGGGCCAAAAAGGGGCAATATATTGCCTAAATAGGGGGAGGGGGTTTTTTCGGGGGTGGGGGTGGGGGTTTGTATAGGAAAATGGGTGTGGGGATTATTGGAGAGGTATTGGAGGGGGGTGAAAAAAGGATTTTGGGGCAATATTTTTTGAAAATAAGGGGAATGAACGCACATGCTATGATTTAGGTTCACTAAGTGAAGCCCTCGTGTGATATTTCTTAAGGAACAATAGTTAAAAGATATTAGGACAGAGATTTAGGACAATTAAGAAACATGTGTGAAATCATTCATCTAAATTGTACCAAGGATTGTCGTATAAAAGGAGATAATGTTGTTTTGATAGAATAGAGAGAGATACAGTGAATTGAGGACAAGATCTTAGTGATCCCATAGCATTAAATAGGTGTCAAGATCTTGAAAATACTTTGGAATGACAATAATATTGCTTAAGGAACAATGGCTAAAAGACATTATTGAACCGCCTCACAATAGGTGTATAATAATCATCCTTAAGGCCTTTCTTAGGAATGGTTCATTTAATCTAAGGACTACTTTTCCCATTATGAGGTGCATTTAACTTGTCAACCTAGGGATGTAGAAATGGTCGGCACGATATGTGCACTAGGTTCCTTAAGGAGTCATTTTGCTTATGCTGCAGGAAGGTAAAAATGAATAAAAGAAACCTACAATAGTGCTGCAGGAAAAGAATACATTTATCTTCTTACTGGAATCAATGCTATAAACTGAAACTCTACTGAAACCTATGATTTCAACCTAAAACATCCATTATAACTATTCTTGTAGATGTTGTAGGAACACTCACAAGTTGCATTGTTGCAAGAAGAAATTGTAACTTCTATCTGAAATACTAGAAATGTTGGAAATGCTGGAAATGAAATCTATTCTATTCTAACCTATTCCACCTCCCAAGTGGGCTCCCTTGGTTGGTTTCTGCTAAACTATGAACACAAAATGTAAACCAAGAACTATTTCATTGCATTTCAAAAACTCATTACATAAAAACAAGACATGGAACTTGAAAATAGATTGTTGCAAGATACAACATTTTCCTTTCAAAAACTTTTGTCTTTCATTTTCCTCCTAACTAACTTCAAACTATCGGTCCAATCCCTATATAAATAGAGGATCAAAAATTTATTACAAAAACAGAAACGAAACTATCTTGCTGAAAATATGTCGGAGAAGAAGATGAAAGAACAACAACCCGCGGCGTGGGTAGTAAAGCTCGGGCAACCAATTCAACATAATGAAGTGCAGAGGGATTATAGGCACACTACATTCCCGCGTCCTGGAATAATGGCTCCATTGTAGCGGCCGTGTTTCCTGGTGCTGTAATGATCACTTCGTCGTAGCTGGTCCTCAACAGTCCTCCATGAATGTTGTCGACCACTCTCCAACCGCTTTCTCTCTTGTCAAGTTAGTTATGATACAGAAATATTCATGCAACAAGCTTAATCAAATTAAATATCCAGTATTAGAACATAGATTCTGATGGGTTTATGAAATACTGCACTATATGTATAATATTAGCAAAATATGTCACAAACATCTACCCATGGTTCATCAGTTCTTTCTGGACTTTATCACAATTTTTTGGCTGGTTAGACTCTCAAATGTTTTAACAAAAACTAGAACAGAGTATTAAAATTATACAAAACAAAGGCAATAATTTAGCCTTATCATCTGCCCCTTGCTTAATCAAATGCTTGTCCTCAAGCATTGCACCTTCTGGAAATTGACGTGTAGTCACCAACTTCAGTTCTTCCCCTCCTCTGGCTCTTAAAGGAGTAGTAGAATCCCCTTGTTCTTTCCCAAACTTCCCTTCTGTGATCTTCCTGCATCCTGTCAAGTCTGGTAGCATTGATATCATACAAGGGCCAAAGGAGCATGTGCGGTTGCATTGTGAGTGGACACCAGAGCTCCTGCCTGATTTGCCTACCCAACGCTATGTACTTTGGTGCCCGGTGTATAGCTGCTTCAAGGTTAATGGGGCTATGTGGTTCTGATCGTTTAAATATCTCTGATAATCTGCCCCATCTACTTCTGGCACCGGTTAGGGCTCTTTGGAAGACAAAGTAGGACATGCTGTCATATTCTACATAAACATCTGCTCTGAGTTTAAATTTTTTATCTCTAATCTCCTTTTTAACATTCCCATATGGTAGTCTGAACCAATCCCTCAGGAATACTTTTGGTTGACTGCTTTCTACTCTTAATGGTAGGGGTTCTGTCTTCTCAAGATCTTTGTAATTCCCCAACTGCCTATCATACTTGGCCTCATTGTGAATCCATGACATCAGAGCCCTTAGGTGTATATCCCCTATGTAAGGCATCTGATGAGTTGCAGGGGTTTCTTCCTCACAAGTTGGAACATCCTGCTGGCTGGCTCCTAGGTCATTCTGACATACATTTGGCTCATCTTCACACTCCTCTTCCAGATTTTAAGGAATGTCAGGAATTTCAGACTGACTGGGAGAATCATCAGGAACAATATGGATAAGAGTTTCCTCCTCACATTGTTTGGGGGAAGAGGGCTGGATTTTGGCAGGCATTTTAGGAATCTGCCCTCTCATCCTAGGACTTCTTCTTACAGGGATTCCCTTAATTTCCATGGCCTTTTTCTTACAAACCCTTTTTGTTGTCTCTGCTGCAGGAGTAGTGGCTGCAGGAACTGACTTCATTCTCTTCTTTCTTGAGACTTGAGGGTTTTGCGGTTCAGCTGCAGGAACCAAAGTTTCTCCTACTATCTTCTATTTTCCTTTGGTTCAGGTGGCAGTAGGTATATTGCTCATGTGAGCAGTTAAAGGCACATTTTCTTGTAAATTTTTAGTTTTTGCGCCTTGGTTGTCTTGCTTGACAACTGAATCAGGGGAGACTGCATTATCTTGGTTATCTTGCACATTAGGGGTAATTTGAGGCTGAAGGGTTTTATGATGGACGAACTCTGCCCATGTCATAGGGGAGGCATCCCTAATAGATCTTTCTATGAGTAACTTAATCAGGGCATGGTGAGTAACAGAGTTGTCTTTCCCTTTCTGGGTTTCTTCGGCACTAATGCACAACATATTAAACAGAAAATTGGGTGCATTCATTGGGATATTATGTCGTACATAACTAAGTAGCTTAAAATGATGCGCATGTAAATTAGAGAATCGCCCTTCACAAGTGAAATACCTTATAATGTGCGTAGCCAACTACTGGTATGGTGGTGGAATGGACATCCTTTTGCATCCCTGTTTAGTGATCTCCAATGGAGGGTCTCCTGGTAGGGTGAATTGAGCCCTAGCTGACCTGGCATCATGGGCATTGGGAGAATGTTCCCCTGCTGTTGGCAAACTGGTCACTTCCGCTATTTTCTCCTCTATTGCAACAACTGGCAATCCCCATACCATTGTGTGGCCCTCATCAAATGTGTTAGAAAATTCTGTTGCTTCTTCATCATCAAACTCCGTCAATTTTAAGAAATACCCCAGCCATCCGCAGGCATTAAATCTTCTTACGGCCTCTACGTCGGCTAGTAAAATATTATGAACCACTAGTTCATGTTGCTGCAATTGGCCCCCCATTTTACCAAATTGAACCTTTGCTCTGTTTAACCTCTGCTCTGTTCTTGATAATTACCTTCTTTTCTTTTGAATTCCAGACTAATTCACGTAAACCCACAGACCCTCTTTCACATTCTTCTGGTATTCTTGATGTGAACAATAATAATGTACTTTTAACAGAATGAATCATAGATATTCATGCGAGCGAGAGTTATGTCATGGTTTTAATACTAGATCACATCTTAGTCTGACAGTTAGGGGTTTATTCGGAATAAAGGTATGACATTTGACACTTGTGTGATGTGGCAGCTGGATTTTAATTAAGACAATGTTGAAGTACAGATTTGGGGATCTTTTAATGAGTAAATAGAAATGACACTTTTTAGAAATTGGTACACTTCCCTGCCCCCTATGAAATATTGACAAGTGTCCTCACTTGTCAGACTTGGCAGAAGGTATGAAACTGGATTAAGGCGGCAACGATACATTTATTGCAGTATTCGATATAACCAACTAAATCTATGCAATATAACCAACTAAATCTATGCACTAAAAATGGAAATAAATTTGAAAAGCTCATACCTGTTAATTGATCATCACACGTGTCAGGAAATATTGGCGAGAGTGGAATGACGACGTTGGCAGTTGCATGCATAAGCGCACTATCTCTTTATTAAAAGCATAGAAACATGATGACGTGGATGTGGGTGGATGAAAGATTAGGAAATGAAATGGGGTGAAAAAGAAGAATATAGAAAGTGAATGGAGAATTTAAACTTTATGTAAACATAAATTTTTTATTATGGTCATGCGTCGAAGGAATTCTTATTGAAGTGCTGCAGGAAGAAGGTTGACACCCTCTGCTGCAAGAAGTGTTACCTATTGATCTGTTAATACTGGCTGGTTGAACTACTTCAGGAAGTCTTCTTTCGTCTGTGGCTGGTGATACAACTTTAGTCTATTGCCATTGACTAGTAGCTTGAAGTGGACAGGATCGATTATTGTCAATTGGACTGCTCCATTTGTAAATACATGGCTTATTTCATATGGACCCAGCAATCATGTCCGCAGCTTGCCTGGTATCTCCTGGAATCTGGAATCATATAACAATGCCCAATCTCCAACTTTGAATTGATTATTTTTGATATGGGAGTCATGCCACTATTTACTTTGCTTTTGGACAATTTATGTGTGCTACAGGGCAGATTTGCGCATTTCATCCAAAGAGTTGAGATGCAACAATCACTCTTTATGTGCTGCAGGAAGATCAATGTTTAACTCCAGCGTTGTTCTTAATGTTTTGTGTTCAAACTCAATCAGTAGCATTGTTGTTTTTCCATATAACAGTTCAAATGGAGTGAACCCTGTGGTGGTCTTCCATGTTGTTCTATATGCCCAGATGACTTCTGATAGTCTATTGCTCTAGTCTCGGCGATGCAAATGAACTGTCTTTGTTAAAATTGCTTCTATTTCCTGATTTGTAACTTCTGCTTGCCCGTTGGCTTGAGGGTGGTAGGGGCTTGATTTTCGATGTCTGATATTATATTCCTTCATGAGCTCTATTATCAAATTGGAGGTGAACTGGGTACCTTGATCAGTGACAAGCTCTCTTGGCATGCCATATCTTGTAAAAATTTCTTCATACAGAAATTCAGCAACTTTATGATCTCTTGCATGCTTCATTGCTCTGACTTCGACCCATTTTGTCAGGTAATTTGTGCACACCAGTATGTATGACTTCCCATTAGATGGAGGATCTATTGGACCAATAAAGTCCATGCCCCATTTATCAAATGGTGTTACCACCACCTGTGGGTTTAAGGGAATTTCATCTGATCTTGTTGGTCGGCCTATTCTTTGGCATTTGTCACACTTTCTTGCATAACTTGTTGCATCTTTGTGAAGTGTAGGCCAATAGTACCTAGTTGTTAAAATCTTATGTGATGTTTTTTTGGCTGCAAAGTGCCCTCCACATGGTTCATTGTGACATGCATGAAGAATGTCATATGTCTCATCTTCTCTCACACATCTTCTCGTGACTTGGTCAGGTCCAATGTAAAATAATATGTTATCAATCCAAGAGAAATGGAAGCTTTTCTCCACAAGTAGCTTCTTTTCCTTATAAGAGAAATGTGTTGGCTTTTATTAGCTGCTAGGTAGTTAGCTATATCTGCATACCATCGATTCTGGATAGCAATATGAAACAAATGTTCATCTGGAAATGTATCATCTATCAAAGTAGTATCTTCTTCAACATAATAAATTCTTGATAGATTATCAGCTACCACATTTGCTTTCCCTGGCTTGTCAATGATTGTTATATCAAATTCCTGCAAAAGAAGGAGTCATCTTGCTAACCTACCTGTTATGGCAGGTTTTTTCATGAGATATTTAATTGCTACATGGTCAGTATGAACATAGATAGGATAACTAGTCACATAATGGCAGAATTTGTTCAGAGCATAAACTACTACTAATAATTATTTTTCAGTCACTGTATAGTTTAACTCTGGTCCATGTAGACTCTTACTGATATAATAGATTGCATTTTCAAGGTTCTTAGTCTTCTGTCCTAAGACAACACCTACAACATAGTCTGAAGCATCTGTATGTATGTGAAATGGCAATGTCCAGTCAGGACCCCTAAGTACTGGTGCAGTTGTCAAAAAGTGACTTGAGCTGCAGGAAGGACTCATCACATTATTTTGTCCAAGAAAATTTAGCTTCTTTGGTAAGTAAGTTGTACAGAGGACTAGCTATTTGACTAAAGTTCTGGATAAACCTTCTATAATAGCCAGCATGACCTAGGAAAGATCTGACTTCTTTTTTCTTTGTAGGAATAGGGAGTGTAAGAATTACCTCTATCTTCGCAGGGTCTACCTAGATTCCAGCCTCGGAGATGAAATGTCCCAACACCACTCCTTCCTGCATCATCAGAAAGCACTTTTCACTGTTGAGAGATAGGTTATGTTCCTCACATCTAATTAGCACTTTCTCCAAGTTCTTCAGAGCTTCCTCAAATGTGACACCAAATGTAGTGAAGTCATCCATGTAGATTTCCATGCAATCATGGGATATATCAGCAAAAATGTTGATCACAGCTCTCTGAAAGGTAGCAGGGGCATTGCATAATCCAAATGGTAGTACTGAATAGGCA
>MU227941.1:1501381-1554665 GCA_018584345.1 Thuja plicata | reverse complement strand
TTGCACTAGAGGTGGTAATTGTGGACTGCCAAAATTTTGGTTAGGCCACTGTGGAGGCCCCCTCCATTGGTTATTTTGCTACCAATTTCCTTGCGGTGGTTGCCATTGATTCTGCTGATTTGGCCACTGATTATTTTATTGGTTTTGTCATTGGTTGTTTTGCTGATTTGGCCATTGGGTATTTTTATGATTAGGCCATTGTGTATTTTTCTGGTTTTTCCATTGGTTTTTTTGCTAATTTTGCCACTGAGGTTGAGAGTACTGAGAAGTGTTCTGATAATTTTGGTTTTGCCACTGATTATTGTTAAAATTTGAAAACTGTAGAGGATCTTGTGGCATACCTTGTCGTGAAGCCCATGGTCGGCGTTGAGCAACAAAGAACACTTGATCATTGTCTCCTTCTATCTTCATGTAGTCAGTTGACAAATGTTGGTTTTCTAGGTTGGCTACTAGCTTACATCTGCAACCTTTCTTTTGTTTGCGATAGTGTGGACAGTACTCAGCCAATTGTGATTCAGCTTCTACATGCTTCTTCTTGGTAATCATTATGTCAAGATGTGTAGCTACAACATTTATAATATCCTACTTGAAATCCGCAAGCAAATTAGATATCTCCAGCTTTGAAACGCCTGAACCAATCCCTTTTGTGACTGTGGACCGGTATCCTCTGCCTTTCTTCACAGTTGACCTTGAATAGTTTTGATAGATTTTCTTAAGGTCATCCCAAGAGGATTGGGATATGTCTCCACCAGCCATCAAGTCTAATGCCTCTAGAAAGTTGTCATTTACCCCTCTCTAAAAGACTAGTTTTTGTGAATCCTCTGCCAGTACATGCTGGGGATTCTTCTGCATTGTGTACAAAAAATGTGAAACATAGTCCTCCAATGTTTCATCTTCCTTTTGAGACATCCTAAAGATATCATCTCCTTTTGGGTCACTTCCTTTGCAATAATCTTTATATTTATGCAAAAACAATGTCTGCATCTCATCCCAAATACCTACTGCATTGGCTCCTAAGCCCATGAACCATCGTAATGTTGACTCTTTTAGTGTTGCTGGAAACAACTTGAGCTTATGGGCATCAGTATTATAGTCGAAACTTTGACACAGTATGTCAAACTCAAACATGAAAGTTTCAGGATCCTCAGTTATAAGTCCATAAAACTTCAGAAGAGCAATTGTGGGTATATTCTTGACATTAGCATTGTTTATAAGGCTTGGGAGAGGAAATGGGAAAGTAGAATGTGCCATTACTAGAGGTATTTGATTGTGGGGTTGCTGCTGGAAAGGACCATTGGCTACTAGATTGTTAACGTTAGGTGGATTTGGGCCAGAATTATCTAGGACGCTGGCCAAGATTTTTGCAAAAGGTCGGAAGCCACTTACATCAAATGGTTCTGCTGTGGAGGAAGATGCTACAGGAAAGTTGAGGCTTGCATCCTCAAAGGGTAACTCAACTTCTTCAACTTCCTTGTTCAAATTAACAGGCTCTGCTGGGAGAAATCTGCCATATTCATCTCGTCGCCTTTCTCTTCGATGCATGCAATTGAATTCTTCACACTTGTGAAGCAATTTTTACAAAGACAAATCTAAAAACTAATCTAGGGATGAAAAATGACTCAAAAATGTTCCTAGCTTGACACCATCCCCGGCAGTGGCGCCAAAAATGAACCGCCTCACAATAGGTGTATAATAATCATGCTCAAGACCTTTCTTAAGAATGGTTCATTCAATCTAAGGACTACTTTTCCCGTTATGAGGTGCATTTAACTTGTCAACCCAGGGACGTATACTTGAAATGGTCGGCACGATATGTGCACTAGGTTCCTTAAGGAGTCATTCTGCTTATGCTGCAGGAAGGTAAAAATGCATAAAAGAAACCTACACTAATGTTGCAGGAAAAAAATACATTTATCTTCTTACTGAAATGAATGCTATAAACTGCAACTCTACTGAAACCTATGATTTCAACCTAAAACATCCTTTATAACTATTCTTGCAGATGCTACAGGAACACTCACAAGTTGTGATGCTGCAGGAAGAAATTGTAACTTCTATCTGAAATACTAGAAATGCTGGAAATGCTAGAAATGAAATCTATTCTATTCTAACCTATTCCACCTCCCAAGTGGGCCCCCTTGGTCAGTTTCTACTAAACTATGAACATAGAATGTAAACCAAGAACTATTTCATTGCATTTCAAAAACTCGTTACATAAAAATAAGACATGGAACTTGAAAATAGATTGCTGCAAGATACAACAGTTTCCTTTCAAAAACTTATGTCTTTCATTTTCCTCCTAGCTAACTTCAAACTATCGGTCCAATCCCTATATAAATAGAGGATCAAACATTTATTACAAAAACAAAAAAGAAACTATCTTTCTGAAAACATGTCAGAGAAGAAGATGGAAGAACAACATCCCGCGGCGTGGGTAGTAAAGCTCGGGCGACCAATTCAACATAATGAAGTGCAGAGGGAATATAGGCACACTACATCCCCGCATCCTAGAATAATGGCTCCATTGTAGCAGTCGTGTTTCCTGGTGCTGTAATGATCACTCTGTCGTAGCTAGTCCTCAACAGTCCTCCATGAATGTTGTTGACCACTCTCCAGCCACTTTCTCTCCTATCAAGTTAGTTATGATACGGAAATATTCATGCAACAAGCTTAATCAAATTAAATATCCAGATATTAGAACATAGATTCTGATGGTTTTATGAAATATTGCACTATATGTATAATATTAGCAAAATATGTCACAAACATCTAACCATGGTTCATCAGTTCTTTCTGGACTTTATCACAAGTTTTTGGATGGTTAGACTCTCAAATGTTTTAACAAAAACTAGAACAGAGTATTAAAATTATACAAAACAAAGGCAATAATTTAGCCTTATCAATTATGATCGAGATTAAGGATAATTAAGAAACATGTGTGAAATCATTGATCTAAAATGTGTCAATGACTATCGTATGAAAGGAGATAATGTTGTTTTGATAGAACAAAGAGAGACATGATGAAATGAGGGCAAGATCTTAATGATTCCATAACATGAAATAGTTGGCAAGACCTTTGAAATGTTTTGGGACATCAATGATATTGCTTAAGGAAAATGGATAAAAGACATTAGGACTAAGATTAAGGATGATTAAGAAACATGTGTGAAATCATTAATCTAAAACATGTCAAGGATTGTCATATGAAAGGAGTTAATGATGTTTTGATAGAGCCAAGTGAGACACTATGAAATGAAGACAAGATCTTAGTGATCACATAGCATCAAATAGTTGTTAAGACCTTGAAAATAGTTTGGGGCAATGATGATATTACTTAAAGAAAAATGGGTAAAATATATTATGACCAAGAGGAAGGACAATTAAGAAACATGTGTGAAATCGTTGATCTAAAATGTATCAAGAACTGTCATATGAAAGGAGACAATGTTTTTTTGATAGAACAAAGAGTCACAGTGAAACGAGGACAAAATCTTAGAGATAACACAAATTTCATCAAAGGCATTATTGAGTTTCAACCCTAAGGCCATTTACTGTTACAAAGGCATGAGTATCAAGATAGCAGCTTCAACATATAAGTAAAAACAGAGTCATTATGCATGTAAAATCGGTGTTCAAAGGTACATAACAGAAGGAAGAGTGCAAGAACAATGAGAAAGAAATTAGAGGCAGTGATGTAAATGTGAATATTCCAAACAAGAGTTTAAACCAATAATTATCCAAACAAAAGGTTTGTTTAAAATGGTAGAATACAATGTGGCACGTAAACTTTACTACTAAATGATTCTTCGGTAAGTCTGTTAGAATAACTAAGAGAGGGGATGAATCAGTGGCCTTAATAATTCCAAAAATCTAACCAAAAACTTATCTCTCAAATATAATACCCCAAGTTATCTTACATTCCCAATTTCAACAAGATGTATTCCATAAATAACTTTAAACAAATATAAATTGCTCGGTAAGATATATTGTTTATCTTTTCTAAACTTTACCGAGTAGCAGCAAATAAACTTAGAGTTAACTGACCAATCCAGTTTCAATAATGTGTAAAGAAAAATATCAATGCAATGAATAATATACACATTTGACACATATATTTTTAACATGGAAACCCAAAATGGGAAAAACCACCTGGGACTGGTAACCCAAAATAATTTCACTCTTCTAAAGTGAGCTCGGTGAAGAGCCAACCCTATTAAAGGTTACAATACACACTGTTAAGTGTGACCTTGTTAGAGGATTTAAAACCAACAGTTTGTCTTTTGACCTAGCACTCACTATGTTGTCAACAAGAAAACCTTTTGATACTCTTGAGTATCTCAATACAATAAGGACTGTTAAATCCCACTCGGTTAAGAGATTTTCTTAATCAATGGTTAAACTAATATAGTAAATGATCTGTTCACAATACAAATTTGATTTGCAAATATTCAGATTTATTGTTAATTCAATAATACCTCTCTGATCAATATACACTTTAGTTCCTTTACTTTCTTTCTTTCTTCTGCTCGGTGAATGGTTTGTCCTCTGTTGCTCGATGTCTACAGAATTCCTTGGCTCTATTCTTCAACCTATATGATCAGATCTACATGAAGAATTCTATCTTCACACAAAATATACTCAACATTCATCTCTTTGATAATGAATTCCTTGTCTCTTTATATAGACATGATTAGCCACTCAATCTCCTTGTTTTTGTCGTAGATCTCTTCTTGATCCGTAAAACTCACCATGTGTTGCTTTATCCCATAAATCTCTCCTTTAGTTTTATCCCATAAATCTCTACTTGATAACTATGAATAAAAAGTGCTTTAAATCTTCTTCCTTGCTTTAGTTTAACTGATCGTTGAAAATAAAGCAATCAATCAGTCAACCCTAAATTGTAGCTCTACCAGCTACACAATTTTGTCATTCTTTAACTCCAGTTATGCTCGATCATCATCTTCAGTTTTTGCGGTGCTCGATATACACTTGCTCGGTAACACTTTCTCGGTATACACTTGCTTGGTATACACTGTGAACTGCTCGGTATTCACTGTCATTGGTGTATACATACTTTTTTATATTTTACTGAAAACATAAACTTTGTCTCTTCAGATCTTAAAGGTTATGATATTATGTGTATGAATAATCAAACCATATCAAGTTGACATCAATGACAATACAATACATTAACTGATTTAATGTCTTGCATTCACTTTTGCAGCTTGGTGATCATAAAACTATCATCTTCAAACATTCAACCAGTTATAGTTCATCAAAGTCTGAGGTGTTTTTCTTTTAGGGGTGTGTGTCTATTCATTTGTTGTGTTAGCTACTGGATTATTGTTATGAGGTGCATTATTGTCAGAATTGAAGGTTTTTAGGTTTAATCTTATTTGAATTCGTATGATAGGTTTTTCTCTATTAATGGGCTTTGCTTCAACTATGGCATTATTGATGACATTTTTATTCTTGGACCAATATTTGGACTTGTCATAAGATTGATTATACGATTTGTTTCCATTAGTGTCCAAATGTTGCATTTACAATGTACACATCATTTTGAGAGTGCAATTATCTATAAACATCTATATTTTATCCCTTTTATGATGGTGAAAGTAGGCTTGTCTACCAAGATATGTCATCATTGTAAGAATGAGGCAAAGCTCTTTCATGTCTTCTACCTGGTGCTACAAAGATCTGTGAGAGTGACTTTCTGAGATGATATTATGAGAATAATGGGAAAGAAAATTTTCCACTAGTTCATTCCATGTATTTATTCCATGAGGTAAATGAGAAAACCATTCCATAGCCAAACTGTAGAGAATCCTTGCATATAGTCACATAGTATAGGTATAATTATGAGTGACTTTTATACATGCAGTGAATAATTCTCGTACATGGTCTCTTGGGTCACCGTTCTGTTTGTATTTTTCATATTTAGGTGTTTCAAAATTAGGTCATGTGCAGTGGAAAATGGAGATCACCTAATAAGATACAAGTTCTCCCCAATATCTAAGGCACATTAGAATACGAAGCCTCCTTAAGTCAAATTGGATCAACACCACAAGAATGGTTAAAGTGATGCTAATATCAAATTTTGTTCAAAAGGGTTTTTTATTCCTTTGTTGCTCTAAATTAGGAAAGAATATGAATGCAAGAGAACTACTAAATGACTATATCTGCCAAAATTTGCAAATGTAAATTTGATAGAGGTGAGAATATAAATGAATGTGTGCACCTAGAAATGTAATGGGGATGATAGAGCTTCATATCTAATTTTCATATTCCCATAGAGTCACAAAAACCTATAACTACAAATCCAAGATCCTGACACTGTAATCTACAATCCCTAAAATTTTCATTATATATCTAAGGGTGCAAAATGTTTGAAATGTTATGTACCCAAGTGCAGAATGGTTGGGGTATTTTGGACCCATGGTTTTATACCCAAACAAGTTGTAGACTGCCTATCTCAGACTCAGGATGTCACTTATACATTGACAGTTGATTTTGTGGCCTTTTGAACCTACAAATCTAAGGGTTTGTGTATGTGGGTAGCTATTTAGGGGTTTTCCTTGGTCAACCCACCATTTTAGTGATTTCCACCTCCATAGATAGTCGATAACCAGAGATAAAAGTGTGTGTTGCTATGATAAAAGGGTGTAAAGAATCTACCCTAGTGCATTAGAGTAAACCCTAAATGTAATGCAATCAATGTGCATTTTATTGAAAGAGTAAAATAAACATAGATCTGAAATATAGAGAAACAAATATGAAGCACAAAGATGGAGATCTAAAAAAGACAATAAAATATAACCAATCCTAGAGAGGAAGAGTAGCCTCCTATTCACCTTCACAATCATTTTGAAACTCCATATTTGTATGTATATTTGATTCTAGAAAGAGTACTTGAATTCCTGAATTGATAGAATAATCCTTGATTGAGAGATTCACTTAATGAAGATCTATTATAAATTCAAATCCACAAGCCTTCAATTCATGAAATAAATTAAAATTGGGGCCTTCACCTTGCAATCAATTTCATATCTTGCAAATGAAGTATAATGCTTGCTTTTATAGAAAATCAAGAAGATCCATATGTGGAGGCCGACTGTAGATTTGGAAATACCTCTACAATGCCAACCCGGGGCCCTTATTCAAATTTGGGCCCAAAACCAAAGGTGAAAAATGTTTGAAACACTCTCCACCTAAGTACACAACATTTAAAACATTTTTCACCCTAGGAAAAAGGGCCAAATTTGGCTTGGAGGTCCCAAGCAACCATAGGGTATAGGTCTCAGGCTGCCAACTAGTTCTGGGGTCAAGAGATAAGAAAAAGGTCACAAATTGTCCAATAGGGCCTAGGAGATGAAATAAAATATTGGGCTGGATGAAAAAAGGTGGATCTTACTTAGGAAAAAGATCTTACCTCGATTTTTCAAAAGATCAGAGAGAGAGAGAATATTAAAATTTTAAATTTAGGTGTTCATCAAGTGCATATGTGAGGTCCTATAATGCAAACTACAGTGAAATATGCTAAAAAGGGTGCTAAACATTTATGAAATTGTTCACAACTAAGGTACTTATAATTTTAGATGGTACATTTATCCCCTACTTTAGCTAGATATGACACTACATGCATATGCAAGCTAAAGTATAGAAATATTAAATGAAAAAGAATATTCCAAAGTTGTTGGATACAAGCCCCCGATGTTCAATATCTACAAGAAACGTTAGGAACCACATTCTACAAAATTGCTTTGTGAGTTTAAAATCAAAAACCACCTAGGGCTTACTAGAGAAAGTGATAAAATTCATGGGTAGCTATATGCACCCTTGTTTCGGTTTGCTACTTAGGAAGGTGAAATAAGGTATCATATCTACCGCAGTGAATTGTGAATGCAAAAGTGTATAAAATTATATTAATAGGTTTGAGATGGAATCAAAACCAACTATAGAGCATTTATATTGGTAGGAAACTGAATCAGGATTCCAGCACAACAAGCAGTGTGAGAATCAAAGCTTTCTAGCTCAAGATATGATCGTTTAAGTAGAGAGAAACATTAGTTAAGACTGAAAAAGTTAATTAAAAGTTAAAAATTGAGATGACTAAAAGTGACTATAAGCAGGTAACTCGCCTTTTTAAATGTCATTTTCATACCTTTTTATCTTGTTGTAGTTGTGAAGAAGGAGGAAGAGGATGAAGGAGGAAGAGGATGTCGATCAAGAAACCAGTGCACTCCATGAGGATCGAGAATTTGAAGTGAGCCATCAAGGAGGGGACATGACCAGATGAGGTAGATCTTGAACCACTACTATTATCTTATTTTGTTATGGTTTTGAATTTCATAGATATGATACCATACATATATTAGGGTAGATTTATGATCCCAGACATTTTACACCTTGGGAGGCATTCCACACCCTTCCAAATGTTCTACACTTGGAATAGAAATGTTGTGTGATTTCCTGTAGCAGTATCATATCTATTTTTCACTTACTAATGCATGTTTTTTATCGTGTGAATGTAAGAGTGTCCAGTGATGAGACAACATTTCATTATTGAGGTGATGTCATAGATACATAATCTAGAGGTCGAGGACCTCACCATGTTGCAGGATATTGACTTATACTGGGCATATCGGTTACCAATGATGAGATACCATATTGTATTATTGACAACATTGATGGAGAGGTGAGATGAGCATACCTCCACTTTTAATCTTCCCACCAGAGGGATGACCATTACCCTAAAGGACATTTATCGCATCATAAGACTACCAGTGCAAGGGAGGACGGTGAGACTTTATACCTCTCGATCTGATAATGAGATTGTTTTAGATCAAGTGTATTGCCTATGCCACACATTTGTGATCGAGTGACAACATCAGATATCCCTAGAGTCATTAATGTATGTCACAAAGAATGTTCCCTCAGTTTGTAAGGTGATATTGTGTACCATTGAATATGTAGTGACCCCATATTGTAGAGGTGTCACCTTTTAGGTGGGGTTGTCACATATAGTTTGAGATATGGAGCAACATTCAACTGTATGTTCTTGGGGTCAGAGCATGCTAGCACATTTGTAATACGAACTTGGAAAGTTTGTTTGCTACCAACAGAAGAGCTTAGTCGCATGCAGTCAACTACAAGTGTGGGCCTTTGAGCACATCACATATACATGACCAGATAGTTTCCTTTTAGAGATCAGACAAATCCATGAGATTTTGCATATTCATTAAGCTCAGTGTGGTAGTGGGGTGATCTGTTATACTAGATGATCATCATCGATCATTTACAAATGATTGATATTAAATAGAGACCCTATAGTAGACTGTACATATGGATAGATATTGCTAGGTAGATGAGATGTATGTAGCGAGATAGATGGCTAGAGGGATGACATAGCTATATTATGGTGTCATTTTACTATGATAGGGTGAGACAATAGTTCAGCTTCCCACAAGGCACATGTTAGCGCTTGCAAAAATTGTCATGCTTCTGAGCTCTTTCTTCCTATCTTTGAAATTTTGTTTAGGTCTTTGGCCTGAACATCCTAATTCTTTGTGCACAACCCTTGGCATGTGTCCTAAAACTAAAGTTCTTGCATAACATGTTCTAATTTCATGTTACTTTTCTAAGTCACTTAAGAAATCTTTTAAGTCATGTGCACTTTTTCATGTTTGATCTATCCCTTAGTCGCTTAATCGAGATTGAATATTCCTTTTCTTCTAGTGAATTAGTGTGACTCTTTATCTCCTAATCTCTAAACACAATGGAATATGCTCTTTTCTTATGGCAATCACGTGCAGGCCGTTAATTCAATGTTGATCCTGTGGATATTGCTAAGTCTCAAAATGAAATGGTCAAGTACAAGTACATTAAGAGATTCAATGTTGGTCGTTGATGGAGATCAAGATCTATGGTGTGTGTGTGATCTCTGAATCGACTCAGGGTTAATAAAAGTGTCTAGCAACTTAGAGATTACATTGTCGCGCAATCTTCAGATAGACCTTGAGTCAAGCGTGGTTAAGTTCTAATCCAAGTCAGGTTGCATGGATATGATCTAGACCATTGACTAAGGAAAATATATTGTGGCTGCCACATGATCTCCAGATCAGACTCAGGTTAAGTGAAACATTCAGAGACTTAGAGATCTATTCAGTCGCGCAATCTCCAAATGAACCTAAGTCAAGGTAAAGTTTAAGTGAATTTTCCTAGGATCCTGTTGGTGCCCAAAAATGATGGATCACTTTTGGCCAACTGACAGGTATAATGGTAATGCACCACTTGATACCTCTGTAATTTTGGCTTAATCAAGCCAAGGTTGGTAGGCCTGATTTCACTTTGAACTATCAAATTTTCTATGTCGCACCACTGCATACACAAAACAAATTTCCTCCAAAGGTGGTGAATGATCCTTGGAGGAAAGCAACAAATCACCTTATAATATCTACTTTATAAAGCTTGACTAAAATGGATTATACTAAGGACTGAAAAGTAATTCTTTTGAAATAATAATTAAATAATCTACAAACTACAATGTATGAACCAAATGACAATTTCCAAATAATTATTAGATCAGTGCCTTCTAAATACTTCGGGTATAGAGTCAGAAAATTCTCAATCCTACGTACAATCGAAGACAATTTTAAAAACTTGCTTTTAATAAAGCGAGAATATCACTTCACAGGCTTCCACTCGACTTATAATTCAAATCAATCTATATAGCTAATCTTATCGAATTTAACTCAAATTAAGAGACCGATAAAAACAAGAGAAGATACGTAGATCTTTCAATTGATATTTAAACTATATATATTAATTTTGAATTATGATACTCAGGGAATTTAACACAATGAAACACTCTATAAAATAGAATATCCGAAAGACTAAATGAAAATATACAACTTATAACCACAAGTAAAAAGAAGAGCACTTATCTTTATTAATGTTGAAAAAATAATACATCAGAGTCCATGTTGTAGTTGTGATAAAATTCTATCCTATTAAAAATATGTATTGTCTTATCTTGTCTCTTTACATAATGTATATATATGTGTTTGAGTGGATTTCACACCTCTTTAGGGTGAAAAGACAAAACCCTTATTACAAATTATTTTGAAAAAATAATAAACTAACTAAAAAATAACTACCTAACTTTCGGATTTGGCTTTGGCCGAAAATCCAAAACACCTTGTGAAAAGCTAATATTTCTTCTGGAGATAGGAAATTTTATTTTCCGAACTGGGTCATTTTTAGATTTGTAAAATTCAACCATCTTCATCCTCTATCGGTATCATCTTTGTAGCAGGTCGAAATTCTAGCATTTTCTAAAGGCTTCGATTAGTTAGTTCTATTTGTTTGTGTCATAAAGCTTCCTTCCTTTGATTTTTTTAGTATGGAGAAACTTTCTTCTTGATAATGGATTTGGACTTCTAAATTTTCAAAATTTAGGGTACCAACAGTGGCTCTTTCTGGGGACATATGCTCCCTGTGAGCATAGCGAGATTCCAGCTATCTCTGGAGAAGCAGACCAAGTATCCACACTTAATCTGATGCAAAGTAAAATTGGATGGCCCCAGGCCCACCCCCCAAAAAGTGAACACTACTTCTTTCCTCTATCAAACACATAATTATGGTCATGTAATACTTTGGATTTCCCTAATATGATGCCACCATTCTCATGGACAACATTCATTGCTTTATTAACATACTTTGACTTTTGTTTACCCTTAGAAAAGTTAGCAGGTGCATTGTAGTCCTTGCTAAATAGAAGATCCTTGTGCATTTGATCAACCCTATAAGTAACTAGATTAAGCTCTTCTGCATGGATGCCTTTAGGTACACAATCTTCCCTATACTCAAGATGTTGTTTCTCTTTACAATAAGGATTTGGAGATAACTCATATTCAGGAACTTCATTCTTATCAATAATTTGATCAGATAGGATACTAAGATAATTTTTAGAACTAATATTCAACACATTCTCCTCATTATGTATGTTTTATTCCATCTCATCTTAATATATTTGATACAACTTCTGCTCATAGGATGAGATAATGCATGTCTCACTTTCTGAATACACTTCCCCATACATATTTTGAGTTTCATCATCTTCAAAATGATCACTAGGCCCACTGTCTTGATCATGATGTTGATGGCCTTGATTGCATATAAAATATTCTTCAACTAATGGATTCAAGGGCATAGACATATCTTCCTCTACTTCCTCTTCAAACAATGGATTTAGGAACATAGAGAACTTGGGCATATCTTCATGAGAGATTTCATCTAAAAATTCTTCTTATTTATATATTGTATATTGTTCTATTTCATCTCCTCTCTTTGATTCTTGGAAGTTATCATCTCCTTCATCTAGTACTCCTTGAATATATACCGATCCATCAACTTACTTATCATGGTCCATTGAGAAAAAATATTGACCATTCTCCTCAACATGTTTTTGATATTCCATGTCTAACAAAGCTGAAATTTCTCTTGTATTGAGAAGGTTTTATTCCTCATCATCATGGTGATTGATACATGTTTCCAGACACATCTCATCATGTAAAAATTCTTCTTCAATATGATTCGAATCTTTACCCTCCATGTCATCACAAGTATTATTATGGTTCTCAGGAATGGATGCTTCTTTATCTTCTGTATGACTAGCGCACTCATCTTCCTCACCAAGATAATCATCAAGCACAAGGCCTTGTTCAATATGAGCAATAACCTCCCTTTTTCTATCTTCATCATCTTCTTCTAATATATGCACAAGGAACGTTACAGAAGGATCATCTGATGTAATTTCCAATTTCTTTTACCTTTGTCATGATTTTTTTTTGTGAAGGCATAATGTTTGAAGGTATTTCTCAAAGAATGTCCACCATTCTTATCAGCAAATGTGCAGAAGACTCCCCTTGAAATCTCTCCAAGATAAAAAAAAAATGCTTCAAGTGGAGACATGTAAGAGTCCTCTTCCATATTGTGATATTGAATCTTGTCTTGTTCATAATGCATATCATCTTCACTTGCATCATGAAACATATCAAGAAACCAATGCTCAAAATCTCTCCATGATGATATACTTTGTTCAGATGTCATACTAAAAGGCAAGCCTACTTGATATGTCAATGATCTTACAAATAGTTTCATAATCACATCTTCTGCATAGATATGACAATTTAGAATAAATTTACAAAATGCCTGCAAATGCTCCGTTGGTGATTCTCATCCATCTCCACAAAATTTTGGAATATATTTTTTAGTTTAAGAAGAAAATCTTTCTGACCACCAGGGATGTTATCAAAACTCAATGGTCTATATACTTCAATAATAAATTTTCTTCTTGGGTCACAAAAGTTTGATACTTTATGTGAATATGTATTCTGGTACATACTAAATATTTGAATTTGTAGTAACTTCTTTCTTTATACATTAAGTTATTTTCAATAGAGTCGCCACCTCTTTAAAGAGGAAAATTTTACTTATCTCCTTCTAGGTCTTCTCCCTCAGTAGAGTCATTGACTTAAATGTTTTCTTAAATAGAGTCACCACCTTCTTTCTAGAAGGAAAAATAACTTACTGTCTTCTGAGTTTTTATCTCCAGTATAGTCTTAATTAAATCACCATAGCTTCTAGGTAGTCTTCAACATTATCTTTCATAGACAACTCCCCAGTAGAGTTGCCAATTTGTTGGTGCCCAAAAATGAAGGATCAGATTTGGCCAACTGACAGGTACACACTAGTACCTCTACAATTCTGGCTTCGTTAGGCTAAGGCTGGTAGGCCTAATTCCACTTCTATTCTATGATGCCTAACTGCATACACAGACAATCAAATCTCCTCCCAAGGTGGTAAACCATCCTTGGAGGCAACAATACAATCTCTCTATGCTATTCAATAAATGAAATTTAAACTAAATTGAATTATCCCTAAAAACCCTAATTTAATAAATGCTCTGAAAATTGATTAAATTATCAACAAAGCTATAAAATATGAATCGAAAGATAATATCCAGAGAATAAGACCAGTGCCTACTTAAAACATGGGTTATAGAGTCAAGAAATCCAGTCCTACATACAAACAAAGACAATTTTAAAAAATTTCTTTTAGTAAAACAAGATCATCACCTCACAGGCTTTCGCTTGAATTACAATTCAATTTAATAAACATAATTAATCTTATCGAATTTAACTCGAATTAGGAGACTGACAAGAACAATAGAAGACGCTCAGATCTAACTATTGATATTCTAATTGTATGTATTAAAATTGAATTATACAATCAGGGAATATAACACAGTAAGGCACTTTGACAGAGAGAATATCTGAAAGACTAACTGGAAATCAATAACAATATAATCATAGAAAGAAGAATAACACTTATCTCATTTGACATCTGAATATTTGTACACAATGACTCATATTTGCAGTATTTGTTCTCTCTTGGAATTATTTCTCCCAAACAAATCTCATTGTAATCTTTTAAGTTTATTTTGACTTAATATTTATATGGTTCTCAAAAGTTCCCGTGAAAGGACATACCCTTTCATAAAAACCTAATCCCGACAACTAACCCCAAAATATAAATTAAACCATAATGGTTCTTAGGAAAATATTTCCCGTACAATAAGTTTGATTTATTATACTATAGGTGTTCGTGCATAATAATCCGACGTTTAGTTTCCTGCACAAAAACACCTAACATTAGATAATCTTAAAACCAAAAATCAAAAATCATTACATTCATAATATATTAGGCTTTCATAAAGACATTTATTAATTAATAATTATTTGAAAATAAATTCATGTCATACTTTATAAATGCATTTGATAAATAAAGTGGAGTATAAATAGAAATTAAATATTAATTATATGTTACCCACATTAATTATCAAAAACATAAGAAATCACATTAATAAGACAATACTTAAAACATTAGATAAATTATGACATTATATTTAGAATTTTTTGTTTTTATTTTCAAGATAATACATAATGTATTTATATTTATTTTTAAAATATATCTACAAATATAATGCAATGTAATCATAGAAATATTAAAAACATCAGGGTAAAGGATTTTACAATTCATCCTTAAAAAGGGGGCATTTACCCTAAGTTCATGAAAACATTTAAATAAATCCACATAGGGTAGGTGTAAATTCAATAACAACCCTAACATAGTAATCTTTATCACATACACTATTTTCATTCCCTTAATAATTTATTTCAAAAAGGAAATAAGATTATCTTTAACTTATACCCTTATTTACACATACACTCTAAAGGAAAAACATAGAGTAATTGGTAGGGGTAGAGTCGGGTAGTTAGGATAGGAAAAAGGGTGGGTTGAGAGGTCGAGTGTCCAACTCCCGATCCCCACTCTCCCTGCGTGAGATTTTTGTATTGATTTTTCACCTACACATGAGAATGTAAATAAATTAACTCCTCTTCAAAATCGTCTTAAAGAATAATAGTAGACTAACTGGTTAGATGGTAGAAGGGTAGGTAGGTAGGAAAAGAGGTTGGCTTGAGAGGTCGAGTGTTCAACTCCCGATTGCCATCTTTTTACATAACTACCTCACTATTTATTATTTTGTATAATTACTTGATCTCCAAATATACATGCATTAAATTTGTTTCAATCAAGTGACTAAAAAGCCTACTTTATGAACGTAGAATAATGATAAATATTTATGCCCTTTTAATAATTTTTATTTTTTACATAGGGAAATTACATAAAAAATGAAAATGTAGATTATACTTCCCTGATGTTTTGTGTATTTATGACCTGAATTTTTAGGTGTCAACAGATCCAGCAAGGGTCATTGATATAGTTTTTATCTACGGGTTGCACATGATCGCTAGACAAAGGTCAAAGATTATGTTTCATTACAAGATGTGGTGTTGATCGTTGATTTGATCTTGATCGTGTGGTGTGCGCATAATCTTGGGATGGAACCAGAGTTAGTAAGATCATCTAATGGCTTCGAGATAAGAAGAGATGTGTTGATCAAAGTTAAAGTGCAAATTAAAGACCAGTTAAAGGTCGAGGACAAAGATAAATTAAAATGTAGGCAAGTCTTGATAGATCGTGCGACGGGAATTTTGACTCTGAGGAAAGATGATCGAGTTCTAGTTTTCAAGGCAATGCGCTTGCGTGACACGTGTTCAGTTTTGATCTGAATGCTCAGATAACTTAGAGGAAATCCATGACAGTGTAATAAAATTAAGATAAGGCTTGATCTCAACCGTCCAAACTCCTGTTCCGCACCACTTGTGACCGTTATAACTATAATTTGAATATTTAAATCTTTGACTCAGAGCGTTTCAGGGTGGTGAACTCAAATTTTTCTCTCAGACCCATTAATGAACCGATCTGATCTTGTGGATTGATTATGCACAGCTGTTGAACAGTGTAAGGATTGAAATATGATATGTCGAGATGCATTTATGTCCAGATTTGATAGATGGAGTTTATAGATCAAGGGATAAATGTTTTTAGAGGCACCTAGTCTTTTATGCATTTATGTTGAGCTACTCTCTATGTCAAGGCTGGGAATTTCTTCAACTTCAAAGTACTGGACTCACATCTATGGACTATGGTGGCTAATTTCCAAATCAGATTTGTGTTGGGAAGAGGAAAGAGATAGGTTTTCAACTTGATCACAGAATTGAATGTCTTAAATACTTGATATGACTGGTTGTAAACCCTAACCGTAAATGGTCTAAAGCTTGTAGTATTCTTGTTCCTATAAAAGAATATTCAAGACCATTTAGTAGGGGCTGGAAAATTGGGAGAAATATTGTAAGGTATTAGGCTTGTATTTTATTTCCAGTCTAGGATATAGAAGATGTACTTCAATTTGTATTGAGATAGATAGAAAGCTTGTGATCTTTTGCATATTGTCTTATTTTGTATTTCCTTGACATGCGGTTGCAGAAACAAGATTTTCATCATACTTAATATGATTTGTCTCAGATTTTAAGTCTCTCCTGTGTGTTGTCTATTGAATTGTAATTTTTATGGCTTACTATATAAGTCTTGCTTATGCATATGTGTATTCCATAAGTCTTTGATCTTAGATCAAATTAAAATGCCTTGGATATTACATTGATTCTATTGGATTGTCTACTTAAGGATCTTGTAGTGTGTAATCTGAGAGATGTTATGTTTATGGCTTTGAATCTATGCTAAGAAGTTGTTTCAGTTTCCATAGCGTATTTAGGAATTTACCCAATGGATAAGGCACCGATCTAAAGCAAGTATGGTTTTTCAAGGTACATGTCTGGGTGGTTTTTCTATATTTTGTCCCTAAATTTAATCAAACTCATTACCAAATATTTACATTTACAATTTTTGTTGTTATTCCACTAGTCGTAGTGAAGATTCAATGAATGCTAGGTTGGCATTTAGCACTTACTTTCCATTTAACTGTTATTAAAATCTAGAAGTATAAGGTATTGCAAAAAGTTGAGTTAGTCTGGATTAGGTGAACCCACCTTGGTTTTGCAGAGCCAGAAGTGGAGAGGGCAGTCTTGTCCCTGTATTTGGTCTAGTTATCTTACAGAGCTTTCACACTTGGAACTAACCAATCCTAATATTAGTCTTAAGATATATTGTTTGCTTCTCAAAGTGGAACAATTTTAAACACCAACAAGATGGCGGCTCTGCTAGGGAAAGAGAAGTAAGTTGTCATAACTGACCAGTAAGTTGATCATTGTATGCATAGAGTTACTCAATTTTGGACCTTTGGCATTGTTTTATCTTAGGAGTTCTCTATTTGCAAATATTCATATCAATTAGTGTTGTGATCCCAACAAGTGTTGGGTGGCGACTCTGAGTATCTTTGCAACAGTGCTAAGTATTAAAAATTATTTTGTCACACACTTTCCAATATGAGTTATAAAGGCACCAAGTCTTGATATAGGAAAAATCCTAAAGATAGATGGGGTGATGATGTCCCAACTACATCCAAACTTGATTAGCCAAAAATAGGAAGGGGTGTTAGAGGTACCCCTGGAGATGAAAGACAAAGGGAAGACACTAGAAAAAAAGAAACCAGTCCACCATAGCCATGAAGGAAATGCATCAGAATATAAAGAGGTTACAGATGAGGGACTAGGTACTTATGGAGATTATAGCTCTCCTGATGAAAGAGAGGAAGAGGAATTTGTTTCTACTCTTCTAGATCCTGATAGTATGGCTACAATACTTGTTGAAGTATAAAGTAGAATCCAGGAGCAAGTGGCCATCAGACAACGAAGAGAAAGGGAAAAGGAAAATGAGATCTGACAAGATCAGTTTTTCCTGGAACAAAGAATGAGGAAATTTCTAGAGTTGGAGGCAATGAATTGTGTTGAAAAACCTCATAAATTTGGAGAGGAACATGTCATTCAAATGGTTAATCATCAAGGCCCTAAAGATAAGGGAAATCAACGAATGGAAGGGGTTTCAATAAATGAGCCCAAGAATATTAGAGGCCCAGTCGATCAGATATCTAATTTGGATATGGATGTTGACAAAGCTAGAATTGAAAATGAAATAATAGCTAAAGAACTTGAGAAGATAGAATTGGAAGCTGCTTCTTTGGAGATGAAGAAGAAGGCTGATTTTCTTAGACAGACAACTAGGCCCATTCAGGGAGCCACAACATCAAATGCTAATGCCTCTGCTTCTCAAGTTAACACTTCATATCAGGGGAGACCCACTCATGCTGAAAGATACAAGCAATTATATTTCCATAACATTCGTGATTATCCTAATGAAGTTCCTAGTGTCATTAGAGATAAAATCCCTAGATTTGCTGGGAATAATGAAATTACATGTGAAGAACACTTGAAAAAATTTACTGACATGATGGATGATTATGAAATTATGCATGAGGATGTATTAATGAAACTTTTTATTCGGTCCTTAGTAGAGGATGCTAGGGATTGGTTCAGAGGGTTACCCTATAACTCTGTAGGGTCAATGGAAGAACTAATTGATTGCTTTAAAGAGAAATATGGTGATAAAACTAGTGAGGGATTCATGTTAAATGAATTCAACAATACAAAAAAGAATCAAAATGAAGATGTTGTAGAATTCAACATAATATTTCAAAGGTCAATGCACAAAATTTTCCAAGTTATGAGACTTGATGACAAGGTTTGCCTAGCCACTTATCTTAATGCTTTTGATTCTAAGATGGGATACCTCCTAAGAGACAAGAATCTAAGGACTATGAGAGAATCTTGCAAGACAACTGTCAATATAGAAACAAATAGGAGGGTATCCGGGAAATTAGGTAGAAGAGATGATTGGAATCCTGCTAGGAAAGAATCAAATAAACCTTCTAATGCTAAAACTAAGGAGGAAGTCAATATGAAGCATCTTTTGAGTGCTATAAAGGATTTGAAGCTTGAAGAGAGTAAGAATCCTAGAGCTCCAAATAATAATAGGTCATTCTGCAATAATTTCAACCAGCAGCCTAGGATGTAGAACTACCTGTATAATACCCAATGGAAGGATGGGAAGCCCATTTTTCCACAAAGGAAAGACAAAAATGATGATAAGACTCCTGATCCTCTTCAAATAAATTCTACTAATATGACCAATGAAGATTACTGGTTTGAGGTTTGTAAATATCCACACAATCCAGACAATTGTTCTATTGCTCTGAAGATGTATCCAAGTCAATCCCAACAAGAAAGAGAAGACGAAGAAGAATTGTATTATGATGTTGGGAATGCAAAGGATTCTGTAGACTTGAAAAGTGAAGAATATGATGACCAAGGACAAAATTAGGAGTTGTCTTCATTAGATAAACTGGAGTTTGATGATCAGGCTAACAATCAAGTTGTGCTTTCATCTAGTGAAAATGAAGCAAATATTGATAAAATAAGGTGTAATGCTACAAGGGGAAGAGAGCCTTTATGGAAAGAAGACCTCCAGATGGAGAAAGGGATCGAATAATAGAAAACTTGGTTACTAAAGCATAGACTAACTATAATATAGGGAATAGGATAGTTGGTAATGCAGATGGTAGACCAGCTGGCATGTTCATTATAGAGACAAAAGCAAGCCCCAAGAAGACACCGGAAAAACAAAAAATTACTGAGGATGTGAACAAGATAAAGGTGAGAGCAAAGGATAAACCAAGTAATCCACATATTGTCCATAAGATTAAATCAAGGACACCAGAGATGAATGCTTCTTCTATTCCAAAAGATGCTAAAGTAGTTGAACCAAGCTTGGCTACTCAAAATGAGGATAGAAGTATTATTACTACCCAGAAAAATATTTCTGATATCAAGTATACTCCTATTGACATGGGACAACTAATTTAACGGATCACAGTCAGGGTTCCACTTTTGGAAATGATGAGGATTCCTGAGCATAAAGAGACAACTTTGACATGGATGAATAGTGTTTCTTCCATACGGGCCTTGAGATCAGAAATAGATGACAAGAAAAGGAATAGTAAGGAGAAATATGATACAATTGGAAAATATTTATATGAGATTGTTTCTAAGATCCCTCAGATCTTCCTAAATACAAATCATGTTACTCCTCCATTGGGAACGGTTGACCCCTTTTTCTTAACATTGGTTATTAATGGTAAGATGCTTAAAAATTGCATGATTGATTCTGGAGCATCTAACACAGTCATGCCTGCAGAAATAAAGAAATCAATGGGACTGTAGGTAGATACTCCTCACGGGAGATGTAAAGCAATGGATTCAAGAGAAGTTCTTTTCATAGGTACTATTAGGGCTTTGACTTGCAAACTTGTTTCATTTCGAGATAGGGTACTAACAATGAGTGTTCTAGTAGTTGACATCCCACCTTAGTATGGAATGTTATTATCTAGAAAATGGAGTGCCTCAATGGGAGGGAGTATTCAGTGTGATTTGTCCTTTGCAACATTTGACATAGCTAGTGAAAATGTCAAGGTATCCAGAGAAATCATAACTCCTCATATGATTGAGGAGAGTGAAGACAAAGTAATGAATTGTTTCTTGGATACTGATATTGGATCTTTTCAAGTGCAAGACAACAAAGCTAAGAGAAATGTCCAACATATGCTTTTGTCAGAGGAGAAGGAAAATCTTGTAGATAAGACTGACTTATGGACAATGTATTTTGATGGTGCAAGCTCAAAGGAAGGAGCTAGTGCAAGAGTGTTGTTAATAGCTCCTAGTGGTAAGACATAAAAGCTCTCATTTTCTCTATTATTCACTTGCACTAGTAATATTGCAAAGTATGATGCTTTACTAATAGGATTGAGGGTAGCCTCAAGACATAAGATTAGATGTATTAGAGTCATAGGTGACTCTGAGTTGGTTATTTCTCAAATAAGATCTAGATATGCTTCAAAGAATAAGAGATTAAAGCAGTATAGGAATGTTGTTTGGGATGAGATTGAAATTTTTGATGAATTTGGTGTTGATTAGATGGATAGGAGTCAGAAAAAGAAGGCAGAATTATTGGCTAATATTGCCTTGAGGCTAGAAGACATTAATTTTGCAGGGATCTCTAAAATAGAGGTTCAATTTAGACCATACATTCCAAATAATGTTGAAAGTTGGCAGGTCTTTGATGATGACATAGATCTTGAGATTCTTATCTTGTGAATCAGACTTTGGGAACAAAGAGATGGACTTTAATGGTTTTGTGGAGAGCTTGGATGGAAAATAAAATATTATCAGTAGGGAGGTTCTCCAACTAAAATTCAACAAAGTTACCAGGGGTCTGGTTGTACTTGAGAGAGCCTTTGATAACAAGGAAAAGCATTTCTCTGTAGGCACTGTGAACAAACCTGAGGATTTGGAGGAAATAAATTTGGGCATAGATCAAGATCCTAAAAAAGTATATATTGGTAGGAAGTTGTCCCCTAAGCTTACAGATTCATTGGTGGATCTTCTCATAAAATATAGACATGTTTTTGCATGGTCTTATGATGACCTAAAAGCATACTGAGAAGATCTTTTCCAACATGAGATTCCATTAAAGGAAGGCACTAAGCCTTTTAGACGGAATTTGAGACCTATAAATCCTACCCTAGCACCCAAGGTATAGGAAGAATTGAAGAAGATGAGGGATGCTGGAATCATAAAGCCTATAAGGCATTCAACATGGGTATCAAATTCGGTGCCAATTAGGAAGAAAAATTGAAACATCAGATTATGTGTAGATTTTAGAAACTTAAATGTTAATTCTTTGAAGGACAATTATGCATTGCCCAACATGGAAGCAATGTTGCAAAGAGTAACTGAGTCTGAATTAATGTCCATGTTGGATGGATTTTCAGGGTATAATCAGGTCAAGGTCAAGGGATCTGAACAGTTCAAGACTGCTTTCACTACACACTGGGAAACTTATGTATATGTCATAATGCATTTTTGTTTGACAAATGTTGGAGCTACTTTTCAGAGAGCCATGGATGTGGCATTTGCAGATTTTATAAACAAGTTTTTGGCAATCTATCAAAATGATCTTACTACTTATTCAACAAAAGAAGATCAACACCGTGATCATCTTGAAAATATCTTTGTAAGAGCACTAGAGTATGGGGTTTCCTTTAACCCAAAGAAGTGTATTTTTGGGGTAACAAAGGGAAAGATTTTAGAACACATTGTCCCTAAAGATGGAGTTAGAATTGACCCTGAAAGTGTAAGTGCAATTGACAAAGTCCCTTAGCCCAAGAATTTCAAGGGCATTTAGTCCTTCTTTGGACAGGTGAACTTTTTAAGGAGGTTTGTTACAAATTTTGTAGAGACTAGTTTGCTAATCTCAAAGATGATGAAGACAGGAGCCAAAGTGGAATGGACACAAGAATCATGTAAGGCTTTATTGGATATTAAGCAGGCTATTAAAGATGTTCCTATTTTGAAAACTCCTGATTATAGCAAGCCACTTCAAATTTTCTCCTTTGCTTCATATAATACTATTATTGCAGTATTGTTGCAGAAGAATTCATAGGGCTATGAACAACCTATTTCTTTTTTCAGTAAGTCTTTGCAGGCCGCAAAGCTGAAATATAGTAGTATGGATAAGTTCATGCCTATGCTTTGGTCAAGGTTGTTAAAGCATTTAGATGTTATTTTGTAGGAGTAACTATAATTGCTTATGTGCCAAGTGTTGTTGTGAAACACATCTTAATTCAACAATAAGTCTCAGGGAGGAGATGTAGATGGATCAACAAGATCCAAGAATTTAATATTGACATTCATATCACTAAATTGATGAGAGGTATAGGACTTGCTAAACTCATGGCTCAAAGTAATTTAGATGCTAATCACATTGACATGCTAGAAGAGGAGTAGAGACCTTATGTTTTTTATATGGATCATTCTGATTGGTACAAGGACATCATTGAATACTTGCATAAGATGGTGTTTCCCCTTGAAATGGAACAAAATAAAAGGAGAACAGTAAAGTTGTATTCTTTGAGGTATGCAATAATTCAGGGCCAGTTGTGGTGGATGAACAATAAATGAGTATTGCTCAAGTGTGTAGATCATGACAGATTTGACAATCTTTTCAAAGAAATGCATGATGGTGCATGTGGTGGCCATTACATGGCTAAGACTACTACTCATAAAATTATCAGATTTGGTTTTTGGTGGCCAACAATTTTCAAGGATGCTCACCACTATGTTTGAAAGTGTGATGCTTGTCAGAGATTTTTAGGCAAGTTAAAATTTGGTGGGAAACTTCCCTAGAAGCCTATTGCAGTTGATGCCCCTTTTCATAAATGAGGGATGGATTTTATTGGTGAAATCCCTAATAAATCTAGTGGGGTTCATTCATGGATCCTAGTGGTAACTGACTATTTCACCAAGTGGGTGGAAGCAATTCCCACTAAAAGAGCTGCTACCAAGGTTGTGATTGATTTTATGTTGCAGAATGTCTTTACTAGATTTGTTTATCCAGAGACCATTATAGTGAAAAATTCTATGTGCTTCAGATCAGATGATTTCAGTGACTTCTGTCAGTAATATGGGATCCAAATCTCTTATTCTTCCCCATATCACCCCCAAGGGAATGGTCGGGCAGAATCCAGTAATAAGATCTTGATAAAGATTATCAAAAGAATGTTGGATATAAACAAGAAGGCCTGGGATTCAAAATTATAGCTTTCTCTATGGGAAGATAGAGTAATATTTAAAAAGGCTATGGGATGTGCACCTTTTGATTTATTTTATGGTATTCATGGCAGATTACCTCACAATAACTTCTTGCAGATATATGAGTTTGTCAAAAAATATGATGATGAACTAGATGATGATATGAAAAACAGATTGGAGGATTTAATATAGCTTGATGAGTCAAGAAGAGGGGAACATGATAGGAGTGTCAAACTACAATTACAATGAAAAGATCTATTTGACAAGAGAACCACTGCTAGGAAGTTTGAGCTTGATAATATGGTTTTAATGTGGATTGCCAGACTGGAGGACCGAGGAAAACATGCCAAATTTGATACAATCTGGTTGGGACCATACATAATTGATAACAGGTAGGGTTCTAATTCTTACATTTTAAAGGACTCGATTGGAAATATTTTGGAATTGTCGGTTCATGGGCAATTCCTGAAGTACTACTTTTCTTGAAGTATAAAAGATCCATGAACAGGTTTGTCTGTATACATTTTCTTTCTGATTTTTCCTATTTTAGGTTAGTTTCCTATCTTGTCTTGTGGTCTGCTTCTCCCAAAAATCTTGAACCCTTGTCATGCTTGCGAGAGGCATGCATCCCTAGACGAAGCCACTGTTAGCACTTGCAAAAATTGTCATGGTTCTGAGCTCTTTCTTCCTATCTTTGAAATTTTGTTTAGGTCTCTGGCCTGAATATCCTAAGTATTTGTGCACAACCCTTGGTATATGTCCTAAACCCTAAGTTCTCACATGACATGTTCTAATTTCATGTTACTTTTCCAAGTCACTTAAGAAATATTTTAATCCATGTGCGCTTTTTCATGTTTGGTCTATCCCTTAGTCGCTTAACCAAGATCGAATATTCCTTTTCTTCTAGCAACTTAGCGCGGCTCTTTATCTCCTAATCTCTAAACAGAATGGAATATGCTCTTTTCATCAGGCGATCACGCGTAGGCCATCGATTCAATGTTGATCTTGTGGATATCAATAAGTCTCAAAATCAAATGGTCAAGTACAAGTATATTAAGAGATTCAACGTTGGTCATTGATGGAGATCAAGATCTACGTTGTGTGTGTGATATCTGAACAGACTCAAGGTTAAGAAAAGTATCTAGCAACTTAGAGATTACGTTGTCACACAATCTTCAGATAAACCTTGAGTCAAGCATGGTTAATTTCTAAGCCGGGTCAGGTTTAGTGGATATGATCTGGATTGTTGATTAAGGAAAATATCTTGTGGCTATCGTGTGATCTCCTGATCAGACTCAGGTTAAGTGAAACATTTAGAGACTTGGAGATCTATTCGGTTGTGCAATCTCCAGATGAACTTGAGTCAAGGTAAAGTTTAAGTGAAGTTTCCCAGGATCTAGTGAGGGTTGTTGATATAGTTGTGATCTACGGGTTGCGTGTGATCGCTAGAAAAAGGTCAAAGACTCTATTTCATTACAAGATCTGGCATTGATCATTGATATGATCTTGATCATGTGGTGTGCGCATAATCTTGGGATGGAACCAAAGTTAGTAAGATCATTTGGGGAATTGGAGATAAGAAGAGATCTGCTGATCAGAGTTAAAGTGCAGATTAAAGTCCAGTTAAAGGCCGAGGACAAAGATAAATTAAAATGCAGGAAAGTCTTGATAGATCGTGCGATGGACGTTTTGAATCTGAGGAAAGATGATCGAGATCTAGTTTTCAATGCAATGCGCTCGTGTGACACATGTCCAGTTTTGATCTGAATGCCCGTATAACTTAGAGGAAATTCACAGTTGTGTTATAAACTTAAGATAAGGCTTGATCTTGACCGTCCAAACTCCTGTTCCACTCCATCTGTGACCGTTATAACTATAATTTGAATATTTAAATCTTTGACTCAGAGCGTTTCAAGGCAGTGAACTCAGATTTTTCTCTCAGACCCATTAATGAACTGATCTGATCTCGTGGATTGATTATACACAACTGTTGAACAATGTAAGGATTAAAATATGATATGTCGAGATGCATTTATGTCCTGATTTGATAGATAGGGTTTATAAATCAAGGGATAAATTCTTTTAGAGGTGCCTGGTCTTTTCTGCATTTATGTTGAGCTACTCTCCGTGTCAAGGCTGGGAATTTCTTAAACTTCAAAGTACTGGACTCACATCTATAGACTATGGTGGCTAATTTCTAGATTTGATTTGCATTGGGAAGAGGAAAGAGATAGGTTTTCAACTTGATCACATAATTTAATGTCTTAAATACTTGACATGACTGGTTGTAAACCCTAACCCTAAATGGTCCAAAGCTTGTAGCATTCTTGTTTCTATAAAAGAATATTCAAGACTGTTTAGTAGGGGCTAGTAAATTGGGAGAAATATTGTAAGGCATTAGGCTTGTATTTTGAGATAGAATAGAAACCTTGTCATCTTTTGCATATTGTCTTATTTTGTATTTCTTTGACATGTTGTTGTAAAAACAAGATTTTCATCATACTTAATATGATTTGTCTTAGATTTTAAGTCTCTCATGTGTGTTGTCTATTGAATTGTAAATTTTATGGCTTACTGTATAAGTCTTTCTTATGCATATGTGTATTCCATAAGTCTTTGATCTTAGATCAAATTAAAATGCTTTGGATATTACATTGATTCGATTGGAATGTCTACTTGAGCATCTTGTAGTGTGTAATCTGAGAGATGTTATGTTTATGGCTTTGAATCTATGCCAAGAGGTTGTTTCAGTTTCAATAGTGTATTTAGGAATTTATCCAATGGATAAGGCACTGATCTAAATAAAGTATATTTTTTCAAGGTACATATCAGGGTGGTTTGGCTATATTCTGACCCTAAATTTAATCAAATTCATTACCAAAGATTTGCATTTACAGATGTTGTTGTTATTCCACTAGTGGTAGTGTAGAATCAATGAATGCTAGGTTCGCATGTAGCACTTACTTGCCATTTAGCTGTTATTCAAATCCAGAAGTATAAGGTATTGCAAAGAGTTGAGTTAGTCTAGATTAGGTGAACCCGCCTTGGTTTTGCAAAGCCAAAAGTACAGAGGGTAGTCTTGTCTCTATAGTTAGGCCAGTTATCTTACAGAGCTTTCACACTTGGAACTAACCACTCCTAATATTAGTCTTAAGATATATTGGTTGCTTCTCAAAGTGTAATATTTTTAAACACCAACAACACCATGTGCAGTGTCCATATATATGTACCCTACGTGGTTGAGATCATGACCTGGGGCCTTACCGAGGCCCACACTAGATGATATAGTGGAGAGAGATTTAGAGGTAGAGGGTTGAGATAGACAAATACCGAAGGATTTCCCAGATTCTGGGCTACTCAGGAAGTATTTTAGATACTTAAGATATCATGGAGTAGCCCTCATATTTCGCAATGACTACCCTACAGGTGACCCTAATCCATGGTGTAGACCAGGGCTACAGGTTAGAGATAATCAAGAGATTGGAGTGGATGAGGAGATGGACCAGGATGAGCAGCTAGTAGGAGAGACCAAGGAGGCATCCTTAGGAGGAGACTAGGGCGGAGCCAAGGATGAGCAGGAGTATATAGATACCACTCCCTTGATGATATGGCCACATAGAGCTACATCAGAGAAAACAACAGTGAGACAAATCCACGAGTGAGGAGAGAGTAGTATGTTCATGCCCCTAGCACCCTCCTAGAATGCAACACCACAGACCATAGATGTTGTCAATCTAGAGTGTCGAGATAGATATCCTGGGATGAAAGTTGTTTAAAATATGAAATGCATCCATTAATATAGTATTCTTGTTATTGATAAAAGGAATGTTTTGCAGTTGGCACAATAGGATGGCATGAATTTGTGAGTCACGTGGTGAGAGCCATGGCCCTAGCAGCACAAATCCCATCATCCTCACAAGTCAGGTATAGACCAGAGTAGGTTGGAGGATGACATCAAGATATGTTAACACATATGATAGTGTAATTGGAGATAGGGAAGGAGGAATGAGAGAACCTCTAGCGCACATTGGATAGGATGGAGCGAGAGCTAACATAGGCCAAGCGCAAGATTTAGGAGTTACAGGGTGACCTCCATGTATATGAGACATGGAGCTCTTTAAGAAGTCATTCTCGTGTGATATCTCAAAGACACTTGTCTATTCCACACTCCTCATCATGTTAGAGGCCAGAGGGCTCAAAGAGCCATCGTCCCATGGATGAGAGTTGATTTTATGTATATTAATATAGGTCACATTTTGAACAGTGATAACTATAGGCATATGTTATGTTTTACATTTTGTAAATGAAATAAACTTTATATGGTTCAGTTTATGATTGAAAGAAATTGCAATCATGGCGATAAATGTCTATGACTAATTCCAACCTTGTTAATACTAAAGGACTAAAATGATATACATGTTATAATCAAGACACTACCTAATTAAATACAACTTCAAAAATGAAGTGATATACCCATGCAAAAATGAACACACTACCTAGCTAAACATATTAACTAGATACAAATTATACACAGGAAGATTTTAAGAAGTGTGTTAGTAATAAAGAAATATCCTTATTCAAAATGAAATAGGCATTACTAGAATGAATTCAAGACAAACAAAATTAGGCATTATTTTTTTCATGACCGAATAAATATATAAAAATAGAAAAGTCATCACTTATCTATCTATCATACATGTTGTATTTGTAGAAAGTAGCAACATACATCTAAACATAAGAAAGAAAGAAAGTGAGAAATTAAGCATAGTAACAACGCAAATGCATAGCATTTATGGGGTCTTTAAGTGGTACATTATCCATATATACTATCTTATATGCACTTGAGCCATAGACTTCCCTAAAAATGAAAGGACCAACTCGATTGGGATTGAATTTTCCTTTTTTCTTCAGGTAGAGCATTAATGTTGCACTTATTTTCATAAAGGACCAGATCAATTATATAAAATATCTCTCAATTACCTTATCATTATATCGCCTTTGTAATGAGTTATAATATGCTTGGATGTGTTCCAAGGCATTAATACATTGTTCATCAAGCATTTTTATTTTTTGAAGATGTTGTTCTCTATAAGTGTCATTATCAATGAGGCCCCTAAGATAAATTGTTAAGGAAGGAATCTCCCACTTGAAGGCCATAATTGCATCTACACCGTAAATCAGATTATAAAGGGTGCTTCCTATAGCTATGCAAATACTTGTTCTATAAGACCACAACGCATAAGCTAGTTGAATGTGTCAATACTTACCATGTTTGTTGACAATTTTTATAAGTATTTGTTTGATAACCTTATTAGAGGCTTTAGCCTGTCCATTAGATTGAGGATAGTAAGGAGTAGAGAAATGTTGCCTAATGTGATACTTTTCAAGTAATTTTACTATAGTTTTATTTTTGAAAAAAGTACCATTATCAGTAACTATTGTCAGGGGTATGCCAAATGTTGAAATAATATTATCTTGGACGAAGGCACAAATGATATTAGTTGTAGTAGATCAAAGAGGAACAACTTCTACCAATTTAGTAAAGTAATCAGTAATTGTAATTATATAAATATTTCATTATGATGGAGGGGAGATTTTCCCAATCAGATCAAAACCCCAAAGATTTGAAAGGCCATGAAGCTGCCTGTCAACGGATTTCATGAGAAGGAGCATAAATCAAATTATGGTGTTGCTGACATTGGTGATGTATCTTCACAAAAGAGAAAGAATATTGTTCCACATTTTTCCAATAATAATTCATCCGAAGGAATTTTTTAACCAAAGATTTACCACCAAAATTCCCTCCACAAGAACCTAAATGTGCTTCTTCAAGGGCCATCAGAATCTCAGTTTTGTTAAGGCACCGTAACAGAAGATCATTATAAGCCCGTCGGTGAAGGACATTAGAAAGAATAACATGCTGAGTAGATAAATTTTGTATCCCATCTCTAGTGTTCCTTATGGTGGATTCAAGGATTGTTACATCTTTTAAGTAATAGAATATATGTGAGTACCATTCATCTAAGTTACGACTAAAGCAACAAGCAACCTGAGTATACTCTTCAAAAATAGTGGGGAAATGAATATTATTAATAACGATTTGATGGATATCACTATGGTCCTCAAACAAGATAAGGGAAGTGGCACTTGTCATAGAATTTTCATGTCTATTATATTTTCGAGGTAGACAACTAATAGAATAAGACTAGAATTTATTGAGAAAAGACCAAGCAAGATCATGATATTGGGAGAGCTTTGTATTTTTGGTTTGATAAATGCCTTGAATTTGTTTAACAACCAACTATGAATCACCATAGATATGTAAATGTTGCACATTAAGAGATGAAGTCACTTTTGTTGAGAAAAGACAAAGTAATATCACGATATTGGGATAGCTTTATAGTTTTAGTTTGATAGATGTCATGAATTTGTTTAACAACCAACTATGAATCACCATAGATATGTAAATGTTTCACATTAAGAGATGAAGTTGCTTTGGTACTAGTGATAAGGGCCTCATACTCTATGATATTATTAGTGCAAAGGAAATTAAGACAATAAGATAGAGGAATTATATTCCCTTGGGGAGGTATTAGTATGACACTAGCACAAGAGCTAGTTTGACATCTAGATAGATCAAAAGATAGTTCTCACTTGTTGTCACCATCTATAGGAAGTAGAAAATTATCAGGAAAAGAAGATGGATTGGAAGTAGTACTAGGTGAAGGAGCGTAAGCTAATTAGTCAGTCAAAGCTTGCCCTTTTATTGCCTTTTGATAAATGAATTTGAGGTCGAATTTACTTAACATCATCACCCATTTACCAAGTTGTCCTAAAAGATTGGTCATAGAGAAAAGATGTTATAGAGGATCAAATTTAATAATGACTTGAATATCAGAATTAAGAAGGTAATGTCGCAGTTTCTGAGTAGAAAAACTAAGGCAAGACATTGTTTTTCTATTGTTGAGTACCATGTTTCGTAGTCACCTAAAGCATGAATTATTTAACAGACAGGTTGTTCCTTCCCTTTTTCATCCTTCTAAGCTAAAACAACAACAAGAGCATTATTTGAAGTAGAAGTATATAAAAGGAAAGGTTGATTAGGGATAATAGGTTTTGAATACGAGGATTAGCAAGATAGTGTTTTAATTCCTCAAATGCCCTTTAGAAATATTCATTCCATGAAAAGGTATTATCTTTTTACAACAATGAAGTGAAAGGAATTGTTCAGTCTGCAAGGTGTGAAACAAATCTGTGAATAGCATGAATTTTTCCTTGGAGACTACAAAGTTGTGATATGTTACAAGGAGGTGGCATATTAACAATGACATCAATTTTGTCTGAGAACTGTAACATGATTTGTACGTGTGATAGACTTAGCCAAGATATCATCAACATAATCTTGTAAGATCTTATGAATGTAATCATGGAAGACAAGAGTCATAACACGTTAATAGGTGACACCGACATTTTTCAATCCAAAAGGCATGACCACCCAACAAAAGGTTCTCCAAGGAGTTATAAAATAAGTCTTGTATTGATCTTGAGGAGGAATAAAAATATGATTGTAACCATAAAAACTATCCATGAAATATAACAAGACATGGCCAATAGTATAATCCACTATCATTTCAATATTTGGAAGAGGAAAATCATCTTTTAATGAGGCTTTATTGAGATCATAGAAATCAGGACACATTCAGATCTTGTCTTCTCCTTTGGATACAACTACAATGTTTGAGATCTAAGCGGAATAATCAATAGGATGTATAAATTCAGCAGCAAGGATTTTTCAATTTCATCTTTCACAAGTAAAGAAATATTTGGGTTCATCTTATGAATCTTTTGCTTCACTAGTTTTGCGTTAGGAAGAAGAACAATGTTATGACTCACAATTTTAGAATCTATGTCAGGTATGTCATAATATTTCCAAGCAAAGATGACAGTAAATTCATGCAGAAGAGATGTAAAGTCTTGTTTTTCATTCTCATATACTCATTTTCCAATTTTTATTAATTTTTCCAAATTACAAGGATCCATTTGCACATCAATAGTTTTAATGATTAACAATTTACTTTTCTAGGTAAATTCCATAGGAAAAGGAAAGTATTGTATTTATTCGGGTTTAGTATCTCTCAAAAATATGTCTTGATATTTAAAAAAAAAAGGAAACCTACAATTATGGTGATATCTAGGAAGATAACCATAGGTGCCAAGAAATTCAGCCAAGGAATCAACATTACTAAAAGTGTCAAAACAAGGTAAAATAGATGTATCCTTGTCATCAATAAGATGAGGATTAACAAGAGATAAATGTCCAGTAGAAATAGTATTAACATTGAGAGAAGGTTTTTTAGAATTTTGGAAGGGTTTGTAAGGATTTTACCCTAGACCAAAAGAATGTTCGTTACCTTCATGCCCTAGAGGAACCTGAATTCCTTATTCTTGTATTCCACATCCTTGACCCTTAAAACCTTGTTTAGCCAAAAGATGATAACTAGGACCATAATGAGAAACCATGTCATGAATAGACCATGGTGCCTCATAAGTCACAATGTCATAACAATCCTATTTTACAAGTGTTTCAAGAGATTTAATAGAAGTAGAGGCAACAAAAAGTTGTTACTAAGATGATCTAGGAGAGATCATACTTTCTTAGGTTCTAGATGGGGCTCACTCTATGTAGGTTCTGCAAAAGGAATCTTAATATTCACCTACAAAAGAAGGTGTGAAGTCCAAGGATCTCCAATCATCATCCAAAAGAACATTAGTAGGTGGATGATCAACTTTAGGAGAAGAAGGTGTTTCTTCTTGAGTAAAATAGGGTAAGGTCTTAGTATCTAATTTAATATGCAAATAGTTTTTCATGTTAGCATCGACAACCAAAGTGTACATGGTGTTATTATGAGTAACCTTCACTTTGTGATGAAGTGTTGAAGGCACGACTTGAATAGCATGTAACCATGGTATACCTAAGAGGATATTGTAATTAAGAGCATTTGGGATAATATGAATAGGATTTGATAAAACAACAGGTCCTAGCTTAACAGGTAGAGTTATGATACCCATAGTTTGTTTAGCCACATTTTCCAATCCATGAATAGGAATAGTAGCATACTTTATGGTGGAGATATATGTATTTGTCTTGTTTAGCAGATTAATGCTACAAACATTAATCCCTGGACCATTATCAATTAATATCTTATGAATAAGATTTTCATTGATAAGGAAAAAAACCATTAAAGAGTCATGTTGATCTTGAATTTCTTTTGAAGGAAACTCATCTTGAGTAAAGACAATTTTCACTTTAATATTAGTAGCATGCATACACTCCAAGAAAGAAGTAATATTAGGTTTCACTGAAGATGGTATGGTCAATTTTGTTAATGATTTTTTTAAGGCATCTTGATAAGTAGGAGAAGTTTGGAGAAATTCCCAAATGGAGATCTTGGTGAGAGTAGAACATAATTGCTCTACTAAGTCATATTCCCTTCCAAGATTAGAGGATAAAAAAGGTATCGAGGGAAGAGCAGGTTGAGAAGTAGGTAGGGGGTTTGAAACAACTGGATTAGTAGGTTGAGGGTTATTCCTAGTACGGTATGTATGAGCAACAACTTGGTAATTCTTAACAAACACCAAAGGACTTTTTGGCTTCCCTTGAACAGTTATGGTTGAATTGTTAGCAGTTTGAAAGATACTAGATTCATTAAAACCTTTAATAGTAATTACAGATTTGACAATTGGTGAAAGATTTTCTTGAGAAAGGTGAACAACTACCTTTGGTTTTCCAACATTGTTAATGTAGGTATTTACGGGAAATAAGTTAAGCAATATTTGAAAAAAAACATGGTTTATGAATCATAGAGGAAGATTGAGTAGAGATGAAATCATCAAGAGCTTCATCTAACATATCAAAATCTTCACTGTTAAACAATTCATCAAAGGCTCTAAAATGTCGTATAAAGAAATAAGACATTGTACAAAGAGAAAAAGTAGACAAATCAAGCAAACAAAATGACAATGATTTTCTTTTCTTTTCAAAATGAAAATTGCAAAGATAACTAAAGCAATGCTAAATGTAAATAAAATGTAATGTTTTTTATGATTGATGAAAAGACACATGCAAGATCTAACTAACAAAATAAAAACATATAGTTCATGAAAGAGATAGGTTCACCAAAACGTGCAATGGAAAATGGGATTCACCTAATAATATACAAGTTTCCCCCAATCTCTAAGGTACATTAGAATACGAATCCTACTTAACTCAAATTGGATCAATACCTCAAGAATGGATGAAGTGATGCCAATACCATATTTGGGTTAAAAGGGGTTTCTATTACTTTGTTGCTTGAAATTGGGAAAGTAGATGAATGCATTATAAATACTAAATGACTATATCTATCAAAATGTGCAAAGATGACATAATAGAAATGAAATATGGGCACCTAGAAATGGAATGTGGATGATAGACCTTCAGATCTTATTTCTGAACTCCCGCAGTGCCGCAAAAACCTGTAACTACAAATTCAAGATCTTGACATTGTAATCTGCAATCTCTAAAATTTTCACTATATTTCTGAGGGTGCAGAACATTTGAAATATTCTGCACCTAGGCGTCAAACAGTTGGGGCATTTTACACCCAGGGTTTTATTCCTAAAAAAGTTGTACATTGTATGTCTTAGACCCGAGATGCGACTTGTACATTGACAGTTGATTATGTAGCCTTTTGAACCTACAAATCTTAGGGTTTGTGTGTGTGTGGGTGGATATTTAGGGGGTTTTCATGGTCAACCCCCCATTTTGGTGATTTATACCTCCATGAATACCCAATAATCAGAGATAAAATTGTGTGTTTCTATGATGAAAGTGTGTAAAGAATATACCCTAGTGCATATGAGTAAACCCTAAATGTAATGCAATCAATGTGTGTATAATTGAAAGCATAAAATAAGCATATATCTGAAATGTAGAGAAAAAAATATGAAGCACAAAGATGCATATCTGAAAATGACAAGAAACTATGACTTTGGAGCTTCATAGGTGTATGTACATTAGATGCTAGAAAGAGTACTTGAATGCTTGGATTGATAGAACAATCCTTCATTAAGAGATTCACTTCATGAATATATAATATAAACCTGATTCCACAAGCCCTCACTTCATGAGATAGATTTAAATTGGGGCTTTCACCTTGTAATTAATCAATTGCATGTCTTGCAAATGAAGCATAATGCTTCATTTTATAGAAAACTGGGAAGATCTGGATGTGGAGGCCAACTGGAGATCTGGAAATACATCTAAAATTCCAACCTGGGGTCCCAATTCAAATTTTGGCCTAAAACCCAAGGTGCAAAATGTTTGAAACGTTCTACACTTGGGTACACAATGTTTCAAATGTTGCACACCCTAGGAAAAGTGCCAAATTTGGTCAGTAGTTCCCAGGTAGCCATAGGGTATAGGTCTCAGGCCAACATCTAGTTCCAGGGTCGGGAGATAAGAAAAAGACCATGAATTCTGCAATAGGTCCTAGGAGATGAAACAAAATATTGGATTGGATGAAAAAGAGAGGATCTTGCTTAGGAACAATATCTTACCTCGATTTTGAAAAATATTGAAGAGAGAGATGATTAAAATTTTAAATTTAGGTGTTCATTAAGTTCATATGTGGGGCCCTATAATGAAAACTATATGAAATATACCAATGAGGGTGTTAAAAATTTATGAAATTATTCATAACTGAGGTGCTTACAATTTCATACGATACAGGTGGAAAGGGTAGCATATAGAGTGATTTGTCAAATACGTAAGGACATAAGTCCTTGGAGTGTATATATCTTCTTGGAGGTACTCGTTTGAAGGCCCAAAATATATTGTTGAAGACATTAAATTTGTTGTTCCAAGATGTTTTTGGGGGTTGATTAAGGTTGGGCATTGAAGGTGAGGTTAGGGTCCATGAAAGGGTTTGCACTTTGATATGTGGGACCCTGATTGTATGTGTAAGTTAGTTGGTATCTTAGAGTTGTGTGTAATGATGATGAGTAGGGTGGAACATATGATGAGAACCTTTGGGGTGTAAAATACAAAACAAATACAAGCTCAGTTGAGTAAATAGATTTCTACTAGTAAATTAGGTGATTGGTCCAATGCTTTGTACTCTGGTGTTTTCATTTAGGCATGCATGTTCAAATTCTGCTTTTTCCACTGGTATTTTGTTGCAAGGTTGTACTTTGGGATACGGTATTTGTCTAGGCATTTGTGTTTGTTGGCCCCAAAGGGTTAGATGCAATTATTTGGCTATTAATGGTTGTTGTTGCAGAAGTTGTTGTGGTTGATTATGGGGCAACACTTGCATTTGAGTGTGATATTGTAGAGGATGTGCTAGCCAATGGTGTCACATTGAAGAGTGAGTTATTGTATGAGATTCCATAAGAAGTGGTGGATACTATGACATAGGTGTATGGGTGGAATTAGTACTAAAAGGCATGCTTGCTAAAATTTGGGTTGATTGTGTAGCACTCATCAAGAATGTTTGATTAGGTGGCACATTTTCTATTATAAGTGTGGTTGTCGTTGCACCAAAAGATCAACTTGTCAATGCCTGATACAACCACTAGAGTTATAGAATCCACAAGAGGTGGTTAAACCATGCTACAAATCCCACAAGAGACACTGGCGCATTGCCAACAATCCCCCCAGAGTCACTCACCATAGGCCTGCATCTCACAGAGGAGATTCAAACTTGTGACCAATATCTTATACCACTTGTTACAAGTGTGGTTTTTGTTGCACCAAAAGATCGACCTTTCAATGCCCGATACAAATAATAAATTTATAGAATCCACAAGAGGTAGTTAAACTATGTCATGAATCCTACGAGGGACGCTGACACACTGCCAACATTTTCCATGATAGTGGAAGTATCAAATCTTGGTCTTAGTTTGTGGGAAAGTAGATAGAAACCTTTTGAGCAACTAACAAATATCATTGTATGTTCAAATAGCCCTAATTAGGATAATAGTAGTGGTCTAAGGAAGAGTACAAAGACTATACCTATGTTGGGATTGGTGAGAACCTCTGTAAGTTTTGAGTATTTTTCATATTAAAGGTCCTCCCCTGCATCAATTCCAAATTATTGTCAATAACAAAAGAATGATTAACAATAAAGACTGCATCATCATAATGACCTCTAAAAACTTTGAAAACTTAGTAACACCTTAAATTAATTATAATAAACATGTTTGCATTCTAGTAAGATAAAGGTTTGCAATAAATGAAATGAAATAAATACAAGTATTTTCTTATTATTACTAAGACATGCACACAATGAAAATATTGGATCACATTTCAATTAAAAATATTTAAGTTTCAAACTACAAAGACATGCACATAGTGAACAAATTGGATCAAATGTCAACTTTCATATATATCAAAATGTACAATAATTGTGTATGTATACAAAAATGGCATAAATGACAAGTCAATTAAAGTTTTACAAAAATGTAGCACATGACATGTCAAGGTCGATATACATATAAAATGTCGAATATATACATGTATTGGTCCTTCAATGATCACAAATAACAATATATGTGTAATAATTTTCCTAAGGCGAGCTCAATGAATAACACAAACAAGAGAGAGAAGATGGACAAGAATAAATTGTATTCTCATCAATATTATCAAACCAAAGATGAATACAATAAAAATATGTCTGGTTATGTAGGCAATGCAATAGGAGTACTTGATAAGAAGAAAATACCTTGTCACCCATACAAGGTGGAAGCACATGTCAACCAAAGATGGATCATCCTCCACTGTGCAATGAAGTATATGCAACAATGTGAGGATGATAAGTGATAAGTTCACTAAAGGTGGAGACAACACTTAAAGTGGAAATTAGATAACAACTATCACCACCTAAAGTAGAATTTATCCTATGCCATGTACAAAAATAAGATGCACTCATAAGAGTATCATGCACAAACTAATATGACATGCATTATCCTAAGTAAACTTAAGCAAAGTGTAATTAAGAATATTTAAGTACTCCAACACTCCCCTTAAGTGCAACTTAGGGGAATGCACTTAAGATCACACTACTAGATGATAATGCAAGATGGGTCTCGACTACTAGGCCATGTTAGGTACCCATATGCAATATGAATATACAATGCAATGCAATCTCTCATAAAGCAGATAAAGGGAGAAAACCCAGTGGAAAAAAAAATCTCTCTAAAAACAGATGAATGTATAAGAGAAATATCAAATAATTATGAGAAAGACAAAACCCCATATGAGGAAATCGTCCCCCCATAGGAGAGAAGAAGAGAGTCAAAGCAACCCCCCTCAATGTAGAATGTACAAGGGTAGAATGTACATCAGTAACAAATGTTCTAGGAAGAATGTAGAAGTTCGTCCATGAACACCAAACAATCTTTTGACAGTATATCCATTGTGACCACCATAGTTGCTATGTCCATTAGAGGAGGAACCTCAATTCCAAATACTTGCCCTACTGAGAGTTAAGTATACTTTATATAAGGATGAAACAATGCTACATCAAAATGTGGTTTATCATCATCTCTAAATACCCTAATATTCTTCCCATCTTTTGGTCTATGTAAAGGTAATGCCAATTTCTTATAAATGCTTTCCAATGTTGCATACTCGCTTCTAAACTTTGGCAAACTAATGACATTTTTTGAACCCATCTCAAGTCTAAATACCCCTTCTACCATTTCTTTGTTAATTGGCACCATAGGGTTCCCATATGCGTCATATATGGTCCTGGTATTTGGATCATACATGTTCACTATTTCCTGCATCAATTCTGTGCTGACAAAAACATTAGGTTCCACTAGTCTCCTTAGGTTGAGTTTCCACGAATGAAAAAATCAATATTTTTTTGTTCTTTTGTTATAATGGAACATAAATAACTCATATCATCTATTCTCTATCCAGACGTCACCTAAATATTCAAATTTTTTGTCTAGCCCCTATTCGCCTGGTTTTATCTTTTTGGATCGTTGTGCGAAAGGAGGGAACTGATATAGTAAATCTTGTTTTAAGCTTATCCCCTTTGGTTTTTGTCTCTTAGGTTTTGATTCCTCAGTTGGATCAGTTTGTGGTGGGTTTTTCTATTTTTTGGCTCTAGTCTTACGAGAAGCTGTTGCTTCCATAACGAAATGGAAATTCAGAGAATTTAGAAAGCTTACTTGTTTACTCTTCTGTGATTACACGATGTTTCAATTTCTTCTTCAAGTACTTGCACGATCCAAGTTTATGCTTAAGCTTATCAGTTATGAAAAATTTATAATGTTCCATAACGGTCATTAAATGCTCAATTCAAAAATTTGTGTCAATGGACAATCATTTATTTTTTGCTCACTGTTACAACTATTCCAGGGTGTCAAACATTTAGACAACAGTTTTATCAAAATATTCCTTAGCTCATTCCATCGATTTATCGAGCAATAGTTTCTGCAATGATGTTCAGGAAGAAAATAAGAAATCGGACCCCGAGTTTCCATTTTATTCGACACTTATTTTTGTTCAAAAACTATTGTGTCAACTAACCCTGGTTTTTTATTCAAGTGGGCATTATATCTTCTTATGTCACTGAGGGTGTTATCTTATTATTCGATGAAAACTCAATAAAAATCAACCATCACTGAGCTTTTTTTTATCCTTTTCGAAACCATGTTTTATTCGATGTCTTGTTCAATGATACTGATAGCACCTTATTCGATGAACTGGTCATCGATTAAAACAAACCTCTGCTTATATTTCATTTCTTTTGTTCGATAATTTTTTTTTGTTTGATGGCCTCTAAAAATTATTTCACGAAGATTTGATCGAAAACACTTTTTGAAGAAAAGTTAGTTTTGTTGGAGATGTATTTGTGTTATTCGATATTCCTGTCGCTAGATCTCGAGGGTATTTGTTCAGAAATTATTTCGAACAGTAATTTGTCATCGTAGGTCTCTTTTCTTTGTTGCCTGAACAATGATTTTATTCGATGATATTTTCGAGATAGATTTATTACACTTGTTCGATGGGTCACTTCATAATTTTTTTAATGGCTTGGCTTCCTCTCTACTTGAAGTGGGTTTCTTCGAAATGTCACCCATACTAGCTCTGGTGTATCATGTTATCTTCATTGTGACTCTAAGAGCTCTCGAGAATGGAAGCAAGTAAGCTTTCATATGTCTCTTTGACCTATGAAAATTGAAATGCTTAATATCCTTAGCCAACCCTGTCTCAACAACAATCGGATATTGTAAAATATCAACTATGTGAGGATTTAAAGGATCAACTAGAGCATCAACCCTTCCTTTCAAACAATGTATCAGGGCAAAAACTGGCCTTTTTTTGTTCCATCACGCAGATCAGCGGTGTAATCTTAATTTTGGGTCGAAGTTCTGAAGGATGAAAACTTTTACAAACTTCCTTTGGAAAAGAGACACGTGTCAGGGTGACATTTCCAAGTGTTGAAGTAAATTTTAACTATACATATTACTTAATAATAACTTATAAGTTAATTCAAATTTAACTATAATGAATAATCTAAATAAAATTTAATGACCATTGCATGGGATCCACCGTCCAACTGATACCCACGTGGCACAGATTTTTCATTAAACATTAGTGATTTAACTAAGTAATAGAAGTATAGTCATACTTAATTCACTATAATCGAAATAAAACATTGCTGACCTTTCGGATGAAACGAATGAAATCTTTGAGTAACGCCAACGAGGCCAAACATGAACAACCTATGACATAATGGCACCTACGTTGGTGGTTGCAGAATGCAAATTTAATTAACTATATTTTAATTTTAATTATATACTTAATCAATTAACTATAATCAATTCAATGAATTCATTCACTGTTTGTTCATTAGATGATAGAAGATCAATGACATACACTCTATTTCAAGTCAAAGTTATGAAGCGGAGAAAACTCTTCAAAAAATTTCTGGAAAAGTGACACATGTCAGTCTTCAGAAAGGAAAAAAATTATTAAAACTTTGAGACTACGTCCAGGATACTATGATTCTACAAATTTTGACCTTTAGGGTTTGAGGCTTTTGAAGTTAAGGGAGATTCTTCTTTGAACTAACCAGTTAACCAATGAGATTTAGAAACAATATTGAGGGATGACACAGAGTCTGTCCGCGTCAGCCTATCTATTCATCATTTCAATTTTGAATTTCAGGTACATTTTCTATTTTTCAATCTCATGGTTTAGATTGTACAATTGGGGATTGAGGATTTACATTTTTGAGCTTGTGTACCGCCATTTTTACTAATACCAGTGATGGGGAAACTAAAAGTCACAACGGTAGAAAATATAGACTTTACCCAACTGGTTAAAACCCCAAGTTTCACTGATGAATACCATGATATTTATGATCTTGTTATCCATGGTAAGAAAACCACAGGAATTAGATTTTCACTGGAGAATAAGTCAAAAAATACAACTAGCGGGGGACGACATTCTTTTTTAACAAAACTTTAAGATCACACACAAAATAAAATTGCATCATGGAATGTCGGATTGGGACACATAATGTTACCTCAAGTTTTCCCTTCCCCAGAAATTGTCATGGTCTGCGCCCAAAATAATGATGAAACTAGAAAATCAATTGTTAATAAAAATACACAAAAGGAAATTATATTCATCACTGATGAAGAATTTAAAATTTTGTTGGAGTTAGGGTTTGGAGTAGAAAATCAAAACTCAAATGTCCATATTGACCTAGAAAAGCTTGCATAGAATTATGAGACTCAATGAAGACACAATTTTTTTTGTTGTCAAAGGTACCCAAATTGATCTGAATTATAACTATAAACCTCCTTATAATGTTGATATATTTGTGCCATGGGTTAAGCATACTATTGCCTCGCTAATATTTTGTCTTGAATTGGAAAATAATATGGAAGTGGGAGCAAGCCTTCCTAAAATGATATTTAATATCCATTGTGTTAAGCAACCAGTTTGATATAATTTTTTTAACACATTGCTTAATCTATTCACAAACAATTTATAATGATTAAAAGAGGTTCCTCTAAGACATTTAGGTTCACAACCTACTTGTTCCATCTTCTTCTAGCAAAATATTGTGTAATGTTCAAAACCAACAAGCTTGGGATTTGGGTGCATAAGAATGACGAGAGGAGAATAGTGGCTCCAATATATGAATGGAACCCTAAGATAAGGATGAATGATAACTGAAGGAACTACTCCCATTTTGTAGACTTCTTTTTGGCACCAATGTATCATGCAATTACAAATACTCAAATGCCTACATTGCCTATGTCTTGTAGAGATTGCATTCAACTCGAACCTCAAATATAGTTGGCTGAATGGTTCCTCATGGAAGAATATACTATGTTAAGGTTTTATGGATCATGGGTACAACCCCACAAACTTCCAATACATGTGATAAAGAGGGTTTTTGCATTGGCATATTTATGATAGATGGAGAATACAAACGAACTCTTTCATGGTCAGCAAAAGAAGACCATATTTCATTTGTTACCTTTCTTATATGGAGGGATCACATTTGAGAGAAAAGCATTCAATGTGGCACATGAATTTTTCAAAACTTTTTGGTTTTGATGTTATCAGTTATTGGCAATATGATCCAGTCAACTTCATTCAAGAAAGGCATTGTACCAACATGAATAGAGAACAGAGCAGGGCATCCAAATAAGGAGGTCCGACAATTTTTACAAAAGAGTTGATGTTCCATCTGCTAAAAAAAAGCTAGAATAACTACATAAATTTTGTGTGGACTTAAAGTGGACTCAAAACAAAATCATTGTCGAGTACAAATCCAACTCCATCAATTTCCACTGGAAAGGTATTGTTTGCAGCTTCGAAACAAACCCCTTAAAAGAGTCTAATAACTCTAGTTGTAAGTGATATTGGGACAAGATTAGGAATGGGTATTGCTAATCCTCAAAATGCATTAGTTTCAACCACAGGCATAGGTGGAGGCGCCTACATCACTGCAAGTGCTATTTACCCATTCAAACATTCAATTGAGCCAACAACCACAAATTTTCATTATAATGCATTCCATGGTCAATTTTTGAGAGAGCAGATAAGAATACAAAAAATAAGAAGCTAATGAAGAGGATTGCAACGACTGCAACTGCAGAGGAATAACCTGCATCGAACAGGTTAATTCCCACATATGACCCAAACAAAGAAATGATAGATTACATGGTTGTTATACCCCCAAATCAAAATCTACCATAGAGTCAGACAGATCCCTCTTAACATCACATTAGCACCATCCAAATGAATTTTTCTAGAGTTAAAAATGTGGACAAAATTAATGTGTCAAAAAAGACCAATGAAGTGGTTCTCACACCACTGCTCAATCCGGACAGAGAGAAAAATAAGTTGGAGAAATAAATAGAAAATTTACAGGCAAGCCTAAAAAATGAGAAAGCAAAGAGGAAAGCAATAGAGAAAAAGAGTAGTGAATTACATAAAAGGATAAAAAATTATTCCTCTGCATCTACAATTAAAGTGAATGAACGGATGGAGGCAGAACTGAATGAACTAAACCAATGATTGGTTGAAAGCATAAAAAAATGTGATAAGGAAAGAGCCTCTTTAACACAATTATACAAAAGGGTGGAGAATTTTTTTGCCTAAATAAAAAATTTACAGAAGCAATTGGACCATCAAACGGAAACAACAAAACAGTGGGAAGAAAAAGTAGGGGAAGAAAAAAAAAGAGTTGAAAGACTAACACAAGAGCTAAAATCTTCCTAAGAAAAATTGAAAGAACCTACAAAAATTACAATGAAGCATATAAAACAAAAAACTTTGGGGGAAAATAATGCAGAGGAATGACCAGTTGTGTTAGTGGTTTGAATTGAATGAAAGTCTGGGAGTACATTATGGGAGGCTTAATGAATACATTTCTCAGAACAAAAACATTTATTCAAAAGATAAAATTGAAAAACAAATTTTGCAAACAGTCTACAAAGCCAGTGAAAACTATTTGGCATCCAAGGGAATTCACAACCGCATTGATGCCTCAGTAAAGGCATCATCCATATTTCAAAAATGTGATAAACTATGGGAAGCATAGGAATGTCTGTGTAAGGCTGAAAAAAGGTGAAGAAGTTGCATGGAAAGGTACACAAATTGATAGATCTTAGTTTTCTGAAGAGTGTTGACACAACAAATCAATACATTGGAAATGATGCTTTCAAAAACAAGATGGAGGAGAAAATAAAGTATGATTAAGACCAGTTTCCTAAGGACACAAGTAAGGCGATCTTTTTGGATTACATCAAACCATTGATAAACTTGAATGCAACATTGATTTCAAGTTCCTCTTCCAAATATGAATTGCTGACAAATTTGCAGGTCACTTACCATACGTTACAACAAATTGGACCTCAAATTGGACCTCCATCAGATGGAGAGTGGAGCACCCTACAAAAACCAATACAATGATTTCATAAATTTAATATGTATTGTATTGTATTGTATTCCCAAACTCTTTGAAGTTTTCTAATTTTCTCTATTTTTAATTTCAGGGTCATTTGTAAAGGGTTCTGAAATTTTGTTTTGACTCTTGAGGGTAGATGAAATTGATATATTTTGAAAGAATTGATGAAAATCTAACCATGTATAAATAAACATTACTCTATCAATAAACATATTATGTTGTTTCTTATTTTTTTGTTTTTTGATTCTATGCATGCTTTGTTATTCTGCTATTTTCTATCTATAAGTAGAAATTTAAAAAATGCAATTGCATATCAAATTAAATGTCATTGTCAAAAACATAAAATATCGTCAACCACATTTAGGATTTTGTAAAATGAATGATGAAATACAATAATACGTTTAATAAATACCTAGTAACTATCAGTGCTTAATTTGCTAAATCTCTTAAAGTTAAACTTACCAAATCGTCTCATCATCTGCATTATCAAATTGAGAGTTTCCTTGATTCTTGTATGTGTTTTCTTCACTCTGCATACCTCTGCTTAATTGCATCTCAAAGCTACTAGTACATGTGTCACTGACATTCATTATGTCTTTGGCAATTATCCCACTTTGGTCTGAAGTGTTTCATAACCCTCTTCTTTCACATGTGAACTTCCAGATTGTTAGTGCCCTATCACAAGGAAGACTTTCACATCATACCTAGATGTATACAGCCTCAAGCAATTTTCCAAATTCTTATCTAGTTTGTTTCTTATCTTTGATTTTAGGAACCCCAAAGCACTAAAAAATATATCATCCTTCATCGAACCCAATATCATGCTTTGACATAAATCAACAAGTTTGTAACACTCTGATATTGAATCATGCATTATTTCGCTCTGACCTAGAATTGTCAAAATATTTGCACCGATCCCTCTTCATTTGGGTGCTCCATTTTCTGATATTGTTGCCTCATAGTTATTGAAAAACGGTTTGATTTCTCTCTAAGCATAGTTTCATTTAAAATTACATTTATTGTTTGTCTATTGAATTGAAGAGGTTTGCAAAAATGGAGTATCAAAGTCCTTAGCTTCTAACAATAATCAGTTAGATTGTTGAGGTCCCAATATTGAGGAAAAATAATAGAAATGGATTCAAGTAGATTCTCACAAGGGAATCGAGATCTAATCTCTTTGGAAAAAGAAGAGGTTATTTCCTTCGCAGAAGTAGTCACAAACTCAACAATCTTGCTAAAAATTTCCCTTGTAACACTTACTTCTTGCTTCTTAGGGTGCTTTCCTAGTTTTGTAACTGTGGCAATGTAGTGTATTAGTATCTCAAATCCGCGCGCATTGACACATAACTCCCCCCTCTTAATGATATGTAAAAAATTATCAGGATTGTTCAAATCAGTTAGTGTTTTGCGGATAACAAAATTTTCATCAGATAATGTTGCTTGAGTAGATGAGATTATCGAGGGTCACACATGTCAGTTTACGTAGCTTAGCATATTCTGCGATATACATAGCTCTTTGTTGGGTTTTTTTCACAAGATTGTTCAATTCCTCTAGCATGGGGAGAAGACCTATTAAAGTTAAGATTATCTCTATATCACTTAACCTACAAAGCAAGTCAGCAACTTTGTCTACCGTGTGGCAATGTTTGTACATTACTTCAATCAAGGATGGATATTCTGAATAAACTCAATGTGTTGGTTCATCCAAGGACATCTGGTATCAACATCCTTGAGAAGCTTGTTACGATTGGAAATTTTCTAAAATTTCAAAAAGCATTTTGGACTTCAACATAAGTATGAGCAAACCTCTCTAACTAAATCTTCAACATTTGTTACTAGAGGAAAACTAATCACTTTTTTAAAAGCTAGATTCATTATGTGGGCTATGTAGTGAATGACAATCATGTAGAGTGAACAAGAAGTTTGTAGCTTTACGCAAAGAGCATTCCTATGAACTTGCATTACTGAAACTCCATCCGCTCCTACACATACCAACTTTTTGGAAATTGTCAAGTCATCCATACCTTCATATTCATTTAAAGAACTCTTAACTAGTTGAAATAGACTTTTTGATGTCACACTCCTTCAATTTACCAACAGATAGTAGATGAGGTTGGTAGACATGATTCTCTACAGTATAAACATGTATGCATACCTAGGATGTATTATCTATTGTCATAATTTCATCTAAAGACAATGTAATAAAGTTTGACTCTTATTTTTTTCCTTTATATATTGTTTTTCAACCTCAGTAAGACAACTTGCCCATTCCAATCCACTGTTTACTAACCAATGACTATTAGGATAGTTAGGAACTTTCAATAACTCTAATAAAACACTCATTCCTGGGTAGTCTGTCATAGCACGCCCTCTGCTCAAAATATAAAAAACAATACTTAACTTAACAAATTTTCCCAGTTGTTCTGTTGTCATTACTTTTCCAAACATAGCTTCAATAGAACCTTTACATTCAATAGGCTTCATTTGTCTTTTCAAATGCGCATTAAATTCTAAGGCATACTTAATATTCGTACATTGCTCCTTTGTTTTCCATCTTATCTTTGATTTTTCAACTCCATCTATGATTTATTTTTTCATAAACTTTACCTATATGCTTCTCTATGGTGTCAAGTTTTAGCTGCAACCTCTTTTCCTTATTATGTTTCCAACTGCAAATATTGCACCTGCATTCTTTAAGAGGTTCACCTTTTTTTGGATTCTCCACTGGTTCAATGAATGGACACTTTGACACCTAATCAATTGAAAAAATCATTTGAAATATCCCACTCCCAACCCATTTGTGATTTGGATTTTATTTTCCCCTTCCATCCATCGTCATCAACTACGACATTGTCTTTGTCACCCAAGTCGGTTATCTCATTTGTGCTACCCTGGGTATCGACTAGAAAATCTTCTTCAAGTTCATCTTCATCTGAGATATCAGGTTCGGTGCCTTCTTCAATAGTTGGTGCAAGTCGTGAATCTTGTAGTTGTGATGATGCCAAAGTATGAAGTTAAAGTTAAGGTTTTGTCTTTTGTTGGCCTATCTTCGTCTTCGCCACATTCAGGAGTCTTACCCTTCTTCTTGTTTGACATCTCCAACGAAATTAAGGCTGCAAAAAACTATCTACTTGATTCAAAAGCAATAATAGGCTACATGATTCATTGGCCATAGGGCCTACAATCTAGATGTCTGAGGTCTCCTCACTCAATAAGAATGAACTAAAAATTGCAAACAAATTGAGATGAATAATATTATAACACTTTAAAAAATATCACGTACCTTTAGATTCTCAGTGAGTAGCACTAGCAATYAGCAATGCAACAATGCTTGTTCCTRGTCTAAAACTTGGCTATTGATCTTAATCGAGAGCTCAAAATTGACCAAATTGTGTAAAATTAAAATTGATCTTTGATTRTATTAATACCAATCCATATTTGGYGAATCYTGCTTAGTTCTAACAYGTCTTATGTAAATGTAGGGTGAATGAAATCTCCACAAAAAAATATACGTTGTAATTTTCTCGGTGATTTATGGATCGTCCATTGGAATGACCTTATAATACAATTGGTGAATATTGCAATACATTTAGACGCGCTTCCAAAAGATGCCAAGCGAATTGGGTCCTCATGCAAATAGAACTTTTGGTGAATTATGGTTGTCAATTACGACACGCTTCCGAAATTGTAGGCAAAAATATTAAATAGACTGGTTGGAAAACATGCATTTTATTGGCAAAATCGTTATATCAATACCATTAATCAATTAAAAATTTGGGCAAATGGAAGTGCATTTGACCAAAAATTTATAAAGTTTGGGTGACTGGCCACCCTGGTCGGTCCTGCATTAATCACCATTTTCAAAATGTTGACATGAAATATTCGCCAATTGGTGAATATTTGCCACTAAAGTTTTCTCTACAATGTAATGAATAGGTATAGAAGATGAAACTATATCACCTATATCTACCTTACAAGGTGTACCACAAGATAAAGCCTCATTAGATGTCTATTCATCACTATTGCAATATATAGACTCATCATGAATTACATGGATAAATAAACTAAGTGCATTGGAGAAGAAAAGATGAGCACTAATCCATGAAGAAAATAAAAGGGAAGGCATGGTTAAAGAAATCCTCCATAAAAGACATGTCTACTTAATGTATCATTTGTTCTTAATGTGTCATGAAAGTATCGAGGATAGAAGGATGATGTGATATGAAAGATGAGAACATACTAACAATTGAAAAATATATGTATATATCAACCAAGGAACAAGACCTGAAAGGAGAAGGATGCATTTATAGAACCATCATAATCATCAATTAATTTTTCTTTGCTAAGGCTCATAATACAACTATCAAGGCTCTTATCATCATGTGTGAAGGATAGGTCATCTAAATAGTATGCATGTATGGGTGCAAGGGTATTATGACATGTGGAAGAAAAATCATCATGGAAAGCAACAATGTAATAAATAGGTATAGGAGATGAAACTATATCACCTAGATCTACCTTACAAGGTGTACTACAAGATAAAGCCTCATTAGATGTGTATTCATCACTGTTACAATCTATAGACTCATCATGAATTACATGGATAAATAAAATGTGTGGCTGAGAAAAAAAGATGAGCACTAATCCATGAAGAAAATAAAAGATAAGGCATGGTTAAAGAAAACCTCCATAAAAGACATCTTAATATGTGATTTTTCCTTAATGTGTCGTAGAAGTATAAGGATAGAAGGATGATGTGTTATGAAAGATGAGAACATACTAACAATTGAAAATATATATGTATATATCAACCAAGGAACAAGACCTAAAAGGAGCCATAAAGATAGGTTATCCTAGGGTATGCTACAAGGAATAAAAAAAGGTAGTTAGGTCACTAGGTACATCCAAATACTAGTCAAAGGTTAAGAAGCATATTTACTTACAATGAACCCAAGCCCTAATAAATCTTAGAGTATAGGATGAAATCATTTTTAACCTATAATTGAGAACCGTGAAAATTGAAGATATAGCCCTAAGGGTTATAAGTATGGATAAGCTCAGCAAAAATGTTTAGGAAAATAAGCTCTTTTACTTATGTACTTCCTATTATTAATTAATGAAATACACAATTAACCTAATAGATAGATAAATGTCAATTTAGGAAATTGAATGCTAAAGGATAGCACACTTAACTTGTGGAACAAATAATGAAGACAAAATTCCACTACCTCAATATTGGAAAACAGTGCTCTCAAATTGATAAATGCCTCAAGATTATAGTAGTCACCAAAATCTTTTAAGCTTGAATCCAAGGCTTGTAATCAATTTAATCCTCCACGGGACTGAACCCACGCATGGAAGTGAGTCAAAACTTGTGAAAGTGATTGTTGAATATGCACTACAAAAACAATGCTCCTGACTCTAATGTTTTCTGAAACTGAAGGATTAATAATATTTGAAAACACCTCACAGAATGATTTGATGCAAAATTATGTTCATTTTAGTGCTCCAAAGTGAAATGCTACTAGATTATTATTTTTAACTTAATTGAGAGATAAAAATAAATGCATTCAATATAAGCACCAAACCAACCCATAATTCTAGTGTGATGGACATGACTTCGCAAAACTTAGATTTAATGTTTTGAATTGCAAGTCAATTCCATGTATCATAGGATCAGTCTCGTAAACTACAAGATTGATCCAAGACAGAAATTTGAATCTTAATATGGGGAAGGGATATCTAAACGTAAGGCAATAATAGACATAATCAAATAAATGAATCTAACTTTGCCCAAGAGTTCATCATTTATTTATATGCAGTTATATTAAGAGATTCAATTAAAACAACATCAGAACTAATTGGGAAATCAACATGTGTGTAAACTTCACCCATTATACTAGCAATTTTTTCATTGCATATTGACATGTATATATTTTATCATTCTAGTAGTGAATTTTTTACCATATATTGACATAAGTATGCAAATTTCACAATTATAATAATAATATTCTTTTCACAGTTTATTGACATGTGTATGCAGATTTCACCATTATAAAAAAAAAAAATTACAGCTTACTGACATGAGTATGCAAATTCCACCATTATACCAAGTACGTTTTCCACTCTTCTCCCATCTTGTATGTGAGAGATTGACAAAATGAAAAAAGCTGCATCCTAGAGAAAGATGGACCAAATGGAAAAAAACTCCATCCTGCATATAAGTGCATGCGTGATAAATTAGGAATATAACTCATTGTGCAGGCATATTCATTGACATTTATATCAACTACATGTATTTGGCCAAACCTTAACTACAAGGTACAAACAAATAAGACGAATGCCAGCCAAGGGTAATGTTAATGTTTAAAGATGAAGATGTTAGCCTTTCTTGTGCTCCGAAATATTATGCATACTAATGTTCAGATATCGGCTTTTTTGGGTAGTTTTTTACCAAAGATCTTTCTCATACAGGATTAAGTTTATTAACTAGGCTTGCATCCACCAAGTTCTCTGTAGTTTACTCATTTCGGTTACTTCCCTCTTAAATAGTTTTCAATGTTTCCAAGTTTAAGCTTAAGACACTTCATATAAAGCAGTAGTTGTTAAAGGATTATAAATCGATCTTGTAATGATTCAGAATAGTTTATAGCATTTCTAAGCATTTGTAGGTGCATTGAAAGTGCCCATGTTTAACGTACATGTAAACTTGCATAGAATGCAACAATGCAACTAGGAGATATGTGACTCATAAAGAAGTTACTTAGTTATCCAAAAGAATGGTTTTGTTATTGTTCAGTGTCTATAAGTAAGTCGGCAATCTTAGCCGGAAAATGAATAAACAATTTATCGAGTACTGAACTGTCGCCGATTTAATAGCATACTCTAAATTTACTAATGAAAAGAAAATTGGATCAAAAATTCTCAACATTTGAGGACATAATGATTCCCTTTTGGTTCATGTGAGGTAAGAAAAGAATGACTGCCTCTATACAAGCACAAAACTTCTTTTCCCCTAAGAGGACAAAAAATAAAATTAGATACACATTTATAGAATTTCCAATAACTCTCTCATCTCATTCTGAAGAACCATTAATGAACCCTGTCGAGGTGCTGCCAAACCCATCTGCAATTCCCAGCATATGCACAAGTTTTTCATGTTCTTTCTGAGCAGCTTTTTCAATGGAAGCAGTATTCTTTTTGAATTTACTGTGTGCCTCGTCCACTTGTTGGAATAGGGCGAGAACCAAATTTTTCTGAGTAAATAGTTTCTCTTGCGCAATCTTGTATTCTCTTTCCTGAGACTGTCGTAAGATGTGAAGAGCCTGATAAATCCTGTTCTCAAATTCTAAAATTCTAAACTTGGCAGGTATATTTTGCAAATCAGAATTAGTGCTAATATCTTCTGAAATGGATTCTTTTTCCTGGAATTGATCAAGAATATTTACGCTTTCCTTTTTGGAAAATATATCAGGTGTAACACATCTTGACTGCAGGCGACAAGAACGTCTTTTGCTTGATGAAAATAGACTCTTCGATATTACTTCAGATCCTTCGTTCATGTCGCCAGAGGTACAAACAGGAGGATTTTCTTGATGTAAGATATCACCTGCATCTAGAAAAGAGAAAAACTCTTCAATTTACATGACAAAATTGGATATTGTAGAAACAATTAAGGTATTATAATTCATCACATTCAAAGAATTTCCCCATTACAACCCAATTTGTTAGGAAAATTTGTTTATGTTTGAAGGCTTCAGCAGAGGAGTATTTTCTTTCACATTATAACTCGGATCCGTAGACAACACATCTTTGACATTGTTTACCTTAGAATCATTAAACATAAGAATTACCATCACATATTTTTTAAAAACAACTGAATTTCAAGGCATCATTAGTTTCTGAGTTTATTTCCCCAAAAGAAACTTGGCTTCAATTTCATTTGTCCATTAGGCATGGCAATGCTTCCAAAAAAGTTAATGACATTCCTCAAGGAACAGAAACAGCAATATTGGAATGGATTGAAGCAAGAACAATGAAAAAAAAATACAAGAAACATAAAAACAAAGCCAGGATTCCAAATTTGCAATTTAATTCTACATTATTTATATTTTTAAAATGTTCATATAACACTTTGATACTCCATACACCTTGGGCAATTTAAAAGGTCTTCTTTGATGAATATTTCTTTCCTAGGAACACACGCTGATCTATTATTTTTTCTCAAGTTTGCAATTTAATTCTACTTGCTTTATAGTTATAAAATTAATTACTTTGAATCCAACTTGGATCATCAAGTAACTTAAAGAAATTACAAGAAAAGGCAAAAGTCAAAACTATCTGTACATTATCACACCTACAAAAATTGTCTTAGTGAGCATAAAAACTATGGACCTCTACTCAAAAGCAAAGGCAGTTTGCGTCTTTATTACCTGGAACAGACTTTGGCATTCATATTTTGGATCCCAGGTGATGTGAAGTATAAGAGTACGTTTAGGTAACTAATGGTGTTCTTTATCCCAGAGTCTCAAGACTAAATTCACATGTTGCAAGTCTTTCCCAGGCATAATGATGTATAACGGGGCAAATATAGAGCAGAAAAATATAACTAATTGTAACTCCATTTTCTTGTCAGGGAAAAGAAAATAATACATAAAAATTTAAATC
>MU227941.1:1480398-1501331 GCA_018584345.1 Thuja plicata | reverse complement strand
AATTTGTGTATCTGGTATGAACACAATGTCTGAGATGCCCATAAGCCAACAAATATATTCCTAATATCCACAAATACATGCTGAGCAACAAGAATCATTAGGTTGGTACATAATCACAACAGGGTCTGCATTTACTATCTTCTATGTTGAAGGTGTTAGATTTAGATGTTGCTGGCATTGTTGTCATTGATGTCAAAACCTTCATACCGACATCCTGGTGGTATCAGATTCAGTATCGGTTGGACAGTTGTGGCTACCGAGATGAGTGGTTTCAGTTATATGCAGAACAAGTGGTGCTCTGTGGCAGGTGTACTTGGTTCTACTAAAGGATTACATGTTTTGGTACACATGTTGCAAGTCTTTCCCAGGCATAATGATGTATAACGGGGCAAATATAGAGCAGAAAAATATAACTAATTGTAACTCCATTTTCTTGTCAGGGAAAAGAAAATAATACATAAAAATTTAAATCCAGTAAATAAAGATTGCAAATTTTCTTGCTGAAGATCAGACAATGCCCAAAAAGAAAGCAATTCATTTGTCTATATTTCCAAACAAAAAATTTGTGTATCTGGTATGAACACAATGTCTGAGATGCCCATAAGCCAACAAATATATTCCTAATATCCACAAATACATGCTGAGCAACAAGAATCATTAGGTTGGTACATAATCACAACAGGGTCTACATTTACTGTCTTCTATGTTGAAGGTGTTAGATTCAGATGTTGCTGGCATTGTTGTCATTGATGTCAAAACCTTCATACCGACATCCTGGCGGTATCAGATTCAATATCGGTTGGACAGTTGTGGCTACCGAGATGAGTGGTTTCAGTTATATGCAGAACAAGTGGTGCTCTATGGCAGGTGTACTTGGTTCTACTAAAGGATTACATGTTTTGGTACACATGTGCTTTCGGTAATCAGTGGTGCATGGTTTCTTCTGTCAGTTGCTGTTGGCTGCTATGCCTACAACGTTCTTCCAGGTGTCCCTGATATCTGGGCCTTCTTGCAGTTCATCAGTTAGCTTTTGGTATAGTATTTTGGACATGTTCTATCTAGTTTCATCTATCGGTGGGTTCAGAAGTTTTGATGATCAAGACATGGACTTGGTTGTGATGTCCCGACACTTTCGGTAAATGTAATGAACATTGTAAACATCTTAAGTGCGACCTATATTTGGGTCTTGGTGTAGCATGTTGTAAATTTTTCTTAAGTGCGTCCTATGTTTAGGATCGGTGGTAGAGCATTAAATGTAATTGTAATTATTTTTTTATTTGTGGCCAACATATGTATATGATTGGATATCTATATAAATAAAGAAAAACCTTTTGTATCCGTGGTATGAGAGTGTGTGTGTGGAAGAAGATAAGCGAGCTGCAAAAGGACTTTTGAGAGAGTTCTTAACGGTGACGTGTGCAAGTTGAAGCAGATTATTGAGAGATCGAGAAAGGCATTTGCATAGAGATTTGCAGTGGATCAGATAGTGGTATAAAGAGAGATTGGCAATCGGATCTACCATTGGATGTGGTAATTGAGCTTAATTGTTGAATTGTTTCATGCATATTCAAATGTAATCTTATCAGTTCATATTTTGTCTATAAAACATTTTTTTTGTATAAGGGTAGTTAGCTCGATGGCAGTGAACCAACCGCGGTAAGCAAATCGGCAGTGAGCCTTTGTAAAAATCACCTTAATTGATGTCACCTTAACCAGTGTTTCATTTCATGAGAATTAGCTTCTCCGTGGTTTTTCCTAGTTTGGGTTTCCACGTAAATTTTGGTATTCTTTGTGCTTTCATGTTTACATTTGTTATGATTGCTTGATGTGGTTACCGATAGAAGAGAAGTTAATATTGATATAACCGTGATTATCATTTGTATGGATTAAGAGTTTACCAACATAGTAAAAGTCTTAGAAAGTGTTTTTGAATAACTGATTCACCCCCCCCCCTCTCTCAATTATTCGGCTTGTTCAACAGAAGGAACTTAAATCAGTGCATTTATGTGTACCTCTATTGTTAAATCTCCTGAAAATGTTCATCTTTAAGTCCATATTGTTGTGTATTCTTGTCAAGTCATAGCTTATACATTGATAGATTCTGCATACAAAATATAAATACTTGCCCATATCCAACCGACAATCCATTTCAGCCAAGGCATTATCCAATTTATTAGATTGCACAAAAACATGCATCTTTGTGATTGGCTATGCTCACCTTAATTCTACGACAAAAAATAATATTCTCATTTCCAATGACTACTAGTGTTCTTTCAATGCTTTCTTCGGGATCGTGACAAGCAACAAGGAGTTGACATTTAAATTTATCTCTTATGATTCTTGAGACAACACATAATGTGTATTACCGTAGAATTGTTCTTCAACTCTGAGGTCTAAGTAGAGCTAAAATTGATAGAATTTATTAGTATGCACACCATACATCTTTTCAATGGAGGTTTCGCAATGAATATATAAAGCTATTACAAAACGAATTAGTGTTTACAAGAAAACCATTCTTAGGGAAGCACCCTGAGATATAAATAAATCTATAATTAAGAAAATCTACAACTATACGCACTATGAGCATTGGCAATTAATAAAAATATCTAATTGACTAGGTTCTTGTCATGGATGCAAATGCTTCTGTAAATAGTCAAGGCTTATAACAAGAATTTTAGATTAAAGACACAAGCATGAAAAAACAGAAGTTTCCATAGGGTAATTAGAGACCAGTATTGGGTTGTAAACAAAGTTTTAATGAAAAAACGTGTAATGTCCCCATTTTAGCTCGCCATGGTTTATGATTGATTTAGCCTATCATTGGCCCTTGTAGGTTAAGGCAATTGGATAGAGGGTCCCCTTTTGGCAGAGATTGGTGTGTATTCTTTGTCAAAGCTTAGTATGTGTTCAGGTTTGGCCTTCGTTGGACTCGGTTTGGCTCACTTACTATTTATAGTAAGTGACTATTTCAGGAAAGCAGGTTTACTAATTATAGCAAGGCACCAGAACGAGCTATGTTTGCAATGTTGATCCCTGGCACCTTTGGCTTGAGCAGATTTTCAGGTAGTTACTATTTTTGGCAGGGGACTTGGACACAACGGCCGGTTCAATCTAATCGGACCTAATTTGAACCCGGGCCAGACCAGGCCAATTTTGCGGACCCGAGCACAAAAGCGATGCCAAACATATTTTTTTGCAAATTTAATTAAAAGTTGACATCCACAACCCTAAAAAGTGCTTTTAAAATGGCTTATGTTAGGTTTTATGTCTCATTTGGTGTGCAAATAAATTATTTTCTCTTAAGGTGTAGCAAATAGGTGGTTTAAAAAAAGTTTGGTTGAGCAAGAGGGAGTTGGAAGATTGATTTGTGAAGCTTGATCAAGTGTTTGTGCTTCATTCCTTATCCTCTACAAGCTTCTATTTGGGTGAAAGAGGTAAGTTTTTTTTTTTTTTTGAAGTTTTTTTATTTTTTTTTATTTCTCTTTAATTATCCACAAGGTCTACCTATTTTTTTCCATTCTCTTGTTTTTATCTTGAATGTGTATAAAAATTCTTGGCATAGGAACTACAATAGCATCTACCTCTTCCTCCATAGGCAACAATGAACAACAAAAAATAGATTCAAATTCTGATTCTCCTTTGTGGAAGTATGTTGATATTATAAAACCCTTTCCTAGAGGTGGGGCGTTCCATTGGAAATGTTGGGGTTGTGATGTAGAGACGAATAGTTCATATCATCAGGAGGTCGGCCATTTGTGTGGATACCCTGGAAGAGGAGTCAAGAAATGTTGTAGAAAAAAAGGTGCTCCCATACCAAATGAAACAATATTAAAATATATCATGGAGCATGAAGAAGCAGAAGAGAGAGAAGCACCTAGACAAAATATGCCCACTAAAAAAATCAAAGGGAATGCAACCCCCATCTTCAAATATTGTGATAGAAGACCAACCGCTTTATACTATCGTCGCTGAGCCTAAAACAAAAACTCAAGCACCTATTCCACGCAAAAGAAAGGGACCTTTGGAAACTTCATTACAAAATGAGAGTCGGGACATTGCTAACCAAGATATAGCAAGATGCATATATGCAAATCGGTTGCCTTTAAGTGTCGTTCCCTCCCCATACTAGAAGATGTTGAAAAGTGTCAATGAACGTCCAAGAGGGTATAAGGGACGCCAGTTATGAGAAGATATGCAACACCTTGTTGGAAAGAGAGATCATGGGGGTTGAGGATGCATTAAAGCCCATAAGAAATTAATGGATTGAGACAGGGGTATCCATTGTTTCAGATGGGTGGAAAAATTCAAGAAATCGTCCCTTGATCAATGTTAGAGTGGTGTCCCCTGAAGGAGCAATGTTTTTGAACTGTGGATTGTGACGGGCAAGTAAAAATTGGCAATTTATTGCTAATATTCTCATCAATGCCATTGAGTCAGTGGGACCTATAAATGTTGTTCAAGTCATAATGGACAACACAGAATTGTAGAGTTGTTGGTTTGTTGGTTGAAGATCGATATTAGCATATCTTTTGGACACCTTGTGTAATCCACTCACTGAATCAATGCTACAAACGATTGGGAATAAAATTGGGTATATCAAAGAGGTGTATGCAGAGGCTGAGGACATCCAAATGTTCATCATAAACCACCACATGTCTCAAGGAATTTTCGGATTATTCTCAACTTTGGAGCTATTGAAGGTAAGCAAATTTGAACTTGAAGTAATTTAATTTAAAAAATGAATAAAATTGGTATTTTACATTTTCTAATTTTCATAATTTGAGTGTGTAATGTGTATTCTTTTTTAAGGTTTGTCTCTATTTCATTGTAAAATTTCTATTATAGGTTGTTGAGACATGTTTTGCATCAAACTTAATCATCTTAAGATGACCCGTGAAAGTGAAAGTGACACCTTACAATATGGTGATCAGCAATAATTGGTCTACATGGAAGCAAAGCGACACTAAGAGGGCAATGAAAATTAGGCAAAGGATATTGGATGACTCATGGTGGGAACATGTGGAGTGTCTCCTTCGTTTCACTGAGCCCATTATGGGCTTGATTTGCTACACTGACATGGATAAGCCTTGCATTGGCGAGGTGTATGATGGCATCAACTCAATGCTTGAGAAGAAAAAAATCATAAATGACAAAAAGCAAGACCCTAAGAGACCTTCAAACAATTGCAAGCAATTCATGTAGAACGATGGAGCAAGATTACCACTCCTCTACATCTTCTTGCCTATGCATTGACACCAAAATATTATAGCAACCAATATCTTGATATGCTAGCAAGGCTTCCACCATATAAAGATTTATAAGTGTTTGATGGGTACAAGTCGGCGTTCCTTAGACTCTTTCTTGATGACGATATGTGAGATTTGATTATAGATGAGTTCATAGACTCTGTGAATGCAAGAGGTCTAAGTAAAGATGCTCTTCGTCATCGGTTTAAGAAGGATGCTCATAGTTGGTGGTACCTCCATGGCCAACGATTCCAATTGCTGTAGCCCCTTGCAATCAAAATTATATCACATGTTTTATTTATAATTTTAATTATATTTTGTCTTCATAGGTTGCTAGTAATTTTAATACTCTAATAATTTAATTTTAATTGTTTACTTTGTCTTGTCTTCATATCCGACACATCATCAATCAAATGGAAGATCACTATGCATGTTTGTGGAAGTAAATGTTTTGTAAACAACATACTCTTGTAAGAAATCCTTGTTGAAAGCAGAAGGCATTTAAGTTGGAGGTTAGAGTTTCCCAGGTGTTGTATTTCTCAAGAGTGATTCCTTCATACATCCTAGTGAATATTACTACTGATCTTCAGTCTCCCTTTATATTCATCGAGTTGCTGTAATTATACTCAATGTTTAGTACTTTTTGTATGGTGCATAGAAAATCATAGCTTGTTTGCAAATGGTTAAGATTGTTCCACAAAGACCTATGATGATTAATTGTTGATCTCAAAAGATTTAGAAAGAATCACATGTGCAGAACAAAGTGAATTAAGCAACAATTTGATGTGGAGGAGGAAGCTCATTATTGTCGAAATCTAAGAGAAAAACAAAACACAAATATTTTTTACTAATTTTAGTTGATAAAGTAATTTAGGGGCCAAGGCATTAGCGTGAATTTTAAAACGCAAAGACACAAAGTCTCACTCATATCCATCAGCTCAATTAAATAAAGGATGGGGATATAGGAGCCACAAGGCAACAAAAAGTCCAGATTGTTATTTCGAGTAACTGGTGAGATCAAGTGTGACATTGTGAAGCTGCAATAATGTGCTTATGTGATGTGTTTGGAAGCCTAATATGTACATGAGAGATATCATCTCTATAAAAAAGGGGCAACATATCATATACATGTTTCACAATGCCGCATATGTACGCATTTCCACCCTCCCCACCCCCACAATCTCTACATTCCCGAGATGGGGATGTCCCCAAGACATGAGGACTTTGGAAGACATCACCTTGCCATCCCACCACTACCACAAAAAGACTCGAGGAAATTTCCAATATATTCCCTTAGTTTCGGTGCATCCCTAAGATTTCCAAAACTCTTCTAGAAGTCTTCCAACATTCCTTATGACTTCCAGGCATCCCCTATGGCAAGAAAATAAAAGTGTTAATATTTTAAACAAATCGAAAAGTAATTTCGATCTAAATACCACAAACACTAACCCTAATGGTCCTTTGGCCCCAACCAAACCCTAAGTACTCAAAAAACTTATAAATAGTCATCTAAGCCTCATTCAAATCAATCCTAAGTTTCAAAAATACGAAGACTCAGTGTTACAGTAAAAAGATATTTAATTGTAAAAGTGGAATTCACCATGACGGTTTGTGTGATTTTGAGGGCCTTAATATGCATTTGGCGTTGGGAACTCTACCCCTTTAACCCGCCCTACATTGTGACTAGAAACAAACCAAAGGAGCTGCCTCTTGACCCCGCTAACAACTTTACCCCCCAAACCCCCACAAGGAAGCTACTCATCAACCCCCAAACCTACACCCACCATTTTTTATGTTCAATGCAATCATTTTAATGTTTTTACTATTTAGTAGTTTTCTTGGTATGCCAAAGCTTCATTTGTAATTCTTGTACTTATTCCTTATACATCTTTTATAACTAATTTTTCAAGTACCATTACCTATTTGACAATTTGTGCTACCTTCCTACATCATCCCCAAACCTAGGCCTCTAACTCTGGATTCCCAAAACTTGTCCCCCTATTAGAAAACTTCATTGAAAATAGATTTTTTGTCAGTGTATACCACAATTCTAAATGAGCACACATGTTTTGTGCATCTCTTAAATTTAGATTTGTGCTTGGGACTTGAAGACAAACAACTTTCTACTTTACCTTACATTTTATTTCAATATTTAACGTGTGAGAATATGCATGACTGAAGCTGGCGGAATCTAGGCATTCCAACCATATAAATTCATAAAATAAATTTAAATAACATGATTTAGACTATAAAAGAGTACAATACATATCACAATGTTACATAATGATTTACCATTATCATTAAAAACTCATAAATCCATTTAAGATTGTACAAATTTATCATCTAACTAAAGCTCGTCATCAACAACAGCCTCAAAGATTCCTCCTCAGGAACAAGGATAAACCTTTGTGTGCAACCCATCTTGATGTTTCTACTTGCATGTGGTTCTACTTGAACTACCCCACATGTTGTTTCCCTTGCATAAACAGTTATCTCATCCTTGTTAAATAGGTGTTATACATCCTTGACAATCCAATCATAAAATGGATCAATGTCGACCAAGTCAACTGCATGACGAGTCTCCTTCGTGACCACCTTTTAGATGCAAACACAAAGGTTGTAATGCATAAAACTGAGGCCATTGACTCATATTTGTGTCAACCTGTTACACTTCCTCATATAAATGGCCTAAAAAAAATCCAATTGTATTCAAAGCCCAATGCACTACCATACACAAAGGTTGTAATGCACAAAACTGAGGCCATTGACTCATATTTGTGTCAACCTGTTACACTTCCTCATATAAATGGCCTAAAAAAACTCCAATTGTATTCAAACCCAAATGCACTACAAAGCTAGAACCAAAAATAGATGGCTAGGTTATAAAGGTTGAATGCTTTCGCAACATAATCCGCCCACCACAAATTTGTAAATAGATAACTTAGCATTCTTAAAAAACTAACTACATTTATTTAAGTCATCTAGTATCTAGAAGACTATGATTCAAGGGCGAAATTCTTTTCAACTAGCTACCAAACAATTCTCCTTATTATCAATAAAGAAATCAGAAAAGAAAAATTTGGCATTCCAACACATGTATTTATTCATGGGCCTGCTTGTTCCATCTCCAATCATTTATGTGCCAAATAATTTCATATTTCCTTCTATTTTTATCATAGGCATACTAGATGGCCTCCTTGGTCTTGGCCATGGACTTAAAGAAATAACCCACTCACTAATTGTAGGACCCTAACCAAATGTTGTCTAAAACAAAAAATAAAAAATGATAAAAAAATTTGGAAGTAATGGAGTTCATTACTTTGTAAATTGATATTTATAGTTACCTTGAGGGTCTTGTCTATGATGTTGACAAGCATAGCGTCAAAAATAATATTTACAAACCTTTCTCTTTCAACACTATTCAAACATAGAGACTAAAACCACAAAGAGTTCACAAACATTTAGGTAAAAGACACTAGTTTAGTGACAATGCTATGGAATATGAAGTCAATGGCCAATCGTGTTGCTCTAGATCCCACAAGCTCATTTGTCTATGTTGTGATCTCATTAAGTTAAAAACCCAAGAGTAATTGTACATCTATTTGTCGATGTATCTAGATTCATCAACCACAATTTTCAAGTAAGAGATCAATGCAATAGGCAACACAAGAGATCTAAAAATGTCCTCGAGAAGTTTTAATTGTATTACATATTATGTTGCATTTTTAGTCACAACACTCAAAATATTATTAGTATTAACTTCCAAGTCCTTGTTGCTACATTTGTTGTTGCATTGTCAATCCCAACTTGGACAACATTCTCAATAGCCACCTCCTCCACATTCCACGAAGACCTGCCAAAGGCATCATGGACTTCAAAATACTAAGTAGCCTCAAAAAACCACTACAGAGTTGATCAATTTATAGTCCCTAAAATCTTTCCACCCATTAAAAGAAAATAGTGCAACCCTCTTTACCATTTGTTCAAAATTTTCAATAGCTACATACAACAAAATCCCACTCAAATCATTAAGACTGAGTGCCTTGAACCCTTTCGCAACAATAGTCAGTGGATTACCAATGTCTACTAATAAGGGCTTCAAACCACATGGAGTGGGATCATAGTACCAACAATTTGCAATGTCTAGTTTTGCTACATGCTTCTTCTCATGGTTCCAATCAACACCTTTAATTGAAGGTCAGACATCGAGTGTAACAAAGAAGCCCCATAAACGTAATCAGTTAGAATTTATGGACTGACAAAGGCCTGGTAATTCAATATTTGAATCGAGTGGAGAGTTCACCATAAATATGTCAATCATCCTCTTCTCTTCTAGATATTTCTCCTCACAATTAGCAAGGAGAGTCTTGATCTCTTTTGAAATTTCAAGTTCCATTACAATATATAATTGCACTCTTGGCCAAGTATTCATACAAGGAGATATTTAAAATGATTCATTTCTCCTCTCATCCACAAGCAACAATAATTACATACCACCATTCCTCACTCCAAACCTAACTTGTCAAGCATACAAGTTTGATCCTTGAACTTTCTACTATAATAGCTCGTTGAGGATGTCAACTCCTAGCAATAACAAATGTCAAATGTAAATAATTTAAAACCTACCGAAGAAACAAGAAAATGGGAAAATAAAAAAATATACAGAAATTTCAAAACCTTACAAAAGTCTAAAATGGAAGAAAATAGAATTGACCTAAAACAAAATAATTTTTACTAGCTCTCATATCTGGTTTAAAAAATCCTTTAAATCCATCAATGATACTTTGTTAAGGCTGAAACCTATTGTATTATTGCTTGATTCCCTTCTCTTCATATACCCATTTCATGGTCCCTAACAGATAATTGATCTTTGATAAGTCATTAGGGTTACCTTGTTTTTGTCATTGGTTGTATGTTCCCCTCCATTGTCCTTAGCCATTTAACCAATATTGAAAAAAAAATCGGCTAAGCATTGGATAAATTTCTTCCCTCTACCTAACAGCCAAATGGGTCTCCATGCTTGAAATTCAGGGAAGTTTGGAGCAGAAAAGTTCATGTTATGCCTGTTTCGAGGTCTCCCTTGTTCTTCGAACCTCTGCCAGTGCCAATGTAATTTTGGGAACTATTGTAACCATTGATTTGTTCCAAGTTCCTTCCCCACTACCAATCATCAATTTCCTTTTTGTGCCTTATCCAATTTTTGTAGGGATTTGTTCGTATTCCAGTGCACACGCCAACAAAGAAGAAAAAACTTCTTTAAATATAGGAGTCAGCGTTTTTGTTTTTGCAGAACCTAAGTTGACCTCCAACTTGGTCCTTAGAACCCCTCCAAGCATTGATTTTGTTCTAAATGAAGCCCAAACCACCAATAAGATGTTTTGGGGCAAGGTAAGTAAAATTTGGAGGTTTCGTCTAATAGACGGCCTTAGTGTGTGTGTGCTCATATTTTCAATTTGGTGAATTTTTTAGGAAAATTCAACAAGATATGACGAGTTGAAGGTTTTGGTGGTTACAAGGACCAATTAGAACCATTGATCGGTTTTTGATTCCTAGAGAACGTCTAATAGCCGAAGGTCCCATTTTGGCATGTGATCATGAGGTTGACCAATGGCCTGACCCCCGACAACTTCTCTTGTCAAGTGTCACCAATATTTAATGCCTATTTCTTTCTGACACGAGTTTTGCCACACGTCGAAGTTCTCTATAGGTTCTTTAGAACCGTTAAGGTGCAACTCAAATTTTTAGTGTTTTTAGGTTTTACAACCCAATGACTTATTGATTGTGCCCAAAATGTGTTTTTTGACACCCAAATGTGTCATCAATGCCTTCTGATACCTATGTTCACCTACCTACTTTTAATGGCATTACTTCTTCATCTACTAGGCATTGTTGTAGATGTCAGTGTCAGATTTGGATCAATCTGAGCGCTTGTTTTTTGAGGGAGATATCCTTAGTCGTAATTTGAGTTCACTATAGTGTAGACCTCAAGTTTGCTTCTACCATATATTTTTCTAGGCAATGAGTTTTCATTTTCAATTATGGGATAGTACAAACAAAATAGAGCTTAGCAGAAGAATATTCACAAGGGCAGGATAATCAAAAAACCAATTGCCAACCAGTTGTAAGGAGGCAAGGAAAGTTTTTCTATTGTAAAAACAATGTTGTAATATCACTTGTCAATTTCATGTCTTTACTTGTGAGTGTGCATATTGGTAAAGTGTATCATTTTGAAATATTGTATTCAGCACATTTTACAAGTCTTAAATTTGTTATAAATGTTTTGTAGCAGCTCTATTATGTGTTTGCATATGGGTTTGGACATGGATGAATTACTGAGTAAATAAAGCTATGAATGGTACTTGCTGATTCTTAGATAAGGTCATCTATAGTGGTTACCTTCTCTTGTCATTATCCCCTTATTATCCATGACTTTGCTACCCTGGAATATACATCAGTCTCTTTGTATATGTTCCAGTCACTTTACACCTAAACAAAATCTTAAAACTTGTTTATTTCAATTCCAGATTGTGTTCATGATTTCATTATTTGCAAAGAGTAAGGAAAACCATCATTACTGAATCATGGATCTCGCCCCACCTTGCATGTGTCCAAGTTGTTGTATCAGCTCTATAGGGGATTGCTCAGTCTAATTATAATTCTGGGGGCCGAGTAAGTGAGTTGGGTTTAGCTATGATTGTTTTATTGTTGCTTATTTTAGGTGATTTCAATACCCCTTAGGCACAACCCCGTAGGAATACCCTCCCAAGTTCAAGTTGAGCTAAAAGCATAGAAGATAAAACACACTTTTGTTGAGTCAGCTCAGAGTCCTCCATAGTTCTGTTGATGAACTAATTTCATTCCCCTATTGACATCCCCGGCCTAGTGGATAATTTAGTTCTAGGAAATGGAGCAGTGATTTTGAGACCTAACACACATCAAGGCAACTTACAAACAATCAAGTATGTATTATAGGGGCAGAGCACAACAACAAAGTGTCAAAGACTGCTTTCACGTGTTTTAACCCACAACTTATGTCTTTAATGTGGCTGGCATGATTTTTGGCAAATGGATAGAGTTTGACAATGGTTCACGAGTTTCAGAGCAAGAAACTCAGTAAATATTTGCTAAAAATTGTTTGTTGATATTTGAATGAGTAACTCACTGAAAACATGTGACTCACTAGTTGGAATGTAACTTGTTAGTAAATCAAAGCTAGCCTAGTAACAGTTGTTTGCAGCTTCGATCAGATAAAATGAATGAGATATTCATATTATGAGAATAGATTAAATTATGCACATACATATACGTACCAATATATATAATAATAATAGATATTATTATTGTATATATTGATTATATATACATAATCAATTGTCATTATATTAATCTCATAATAATGAATAGACATGTCCCTTCATGGGACATGTCTCTCCTAGCCTCATTCTCAATATAAATGAAAGAGAGATTGTTGCATTTGGAAAACACACACCACATACAACATAGGAAGTGCTAATACATTTGCAGTGATCCTAAAACTTAACATGGTATCAGAGCCAGGCTGCAAATGTAAGAGAGTAGTTTGTTGATGGTGAATGTGTGACTGTCTCAGAAAATACAGTCTTAGTACAGGGACCATATCTCACAAATACACTGTTGGATTTTGCTGAATTTGGGATATGTTGGTGATAAACAAATTGTGAAAAATCTCACTGGAGCGATTGGAGAGAAAGTGTCGGGTTCAAAAGTTATGACCGACTGCGTACGGGTCTATGTGAAATTCTTGAAAGCGGCTTTCATTAAAGAGGTATATTAATTTGTTATGATCGTGGTCAAGCATTATCAAAGAAGCACCTATTCAAGGAAGGGTGTCTCTTTCTAGAAAGCAAGCATTAATTATAGAGTGTCACCTCTCTTGGAGCAATCAAGTCATTTCACAAGAAGACATGAGAATTGTTCAATGATATAAGAGTGGGAATTCTACATTGTGGGGGGGAATAATAACCAATGTTACATTTCCATTTGAACCATCCTTAGTGGGGTGATAATTCAAAAGGGAGATGTATCTCAAATAATCTGAGGTGTTTTCTGATTTGATGTATATGGACCTTCATTGAAGCAACTTGTGTCAAGGATGTTGATGCGCAAATAAGTATCTATTATCCTTGAATATTACATTTATCTACTCATTGTAGTCTCTCTCTCATCTGTAATTCTATACGTACTATAAGAGATATTTGTGTTGATCTTTTCCGATGATGCCCTTGCAGGAAAAATAAGATTGATGTCAGATTTAGAGGGAGTCTGACTCTTCAGAGGTAACTTTGGACGAGGAGCTCAGAAGATTGATATCAGACTCAGAGGGAGTCTGACAGTTCATCTTAAGCAATCTTGAATAAAAAGATAAACAGATTGATATCTACTCAATGAGTTATGCTCTATGAGATCAGTTCTAGGTGGAATCCCTTGTTTTCACCCTCTGCGTTGAGGCATGATGGATGTCATGTGTGTGACTCCATTTTTGTTTATGGGCTTGCCCCTTGTGTACATCATGAGGAAGTGACGACTTCCAAATGATTATCACTTGTATTTGTTAAAGTTATTGGAAGGTAACGATCTTACAATAACTTGATCTTCTATCATGATAGACATCTTGTGATGGCTGAAACAGATCATAATAGATGATATCTTGCATGGTGGATTGAACTCCTTAAAAGGACCATGGCCTTCTATTGTGATAGACATCTTGTGATGGCTGAAACAGATCATGATAGATGATAAATGTTCCTATGGTAAGTATTATTGAGGGTACATGTGCACATTACCTATAGGACATTTTTGAGTTATGGTGAATATCATGAGACTTGATATTCTTGGTCAGACCATATCTTTGATATCATATTGAGGTGATTTCTAAAATACTGTCTGAGTTATGGTGAATATCATGAGACTTGATACTCTTGGTCAGACCATATCTCTGATATCATATTGAGGTGATATCTAAAATATTTTTTGAGTTATGGTGAATATCATGAGACTTGATATGGGGTTGAGGTTACAACTCTGAAAAAGTTAAAGATGAGAAAAACATTTAAAAAGCTGGGTGTAAATTATATCAAATAAATGCAGAGATTAATTTAATTACAAAAAGAGAGTTTAATCCTGATATTAGGTGACTGTCAAACATTTATGCGGATTTCACAAGATATAGAGAAAAATAAATCAATTAGATTGACTTAAGAATAACAGATCACAAGAAAAGCTCCTTTCTACTACCAATTCTCATTTATCTTTCAAAAATAAAAGCTGAAGTCCTTTGTCCCTTTCCTATACAATTTTCTGTAAAATTTGTCAAAGAAGCCCTATGCAATTCTTCAGCTGTACTTTAAATGGGCACAATAACAAAGCTTGATGATACATCAAAGCCTGAAGTTTCCAATGATTCTCCCTTGGCCTGCTGATCTATCAATGGTAGAATTAATTGAGCTCTAATCAATGTTGTTATCATACGGTATTTTAATAGGGCTAGGGGCCTGGCTCGATTGGCAAGAGCTTCCTATGCTAAAGCACGAGCACACGAGGTCCAATCTCCCCCAACCTGCGTGGTACTGGAGGACGTGTCGCACCAGCATCACCAGTCACTTTAAAAGGTTTACGCAGTGCACTGCTGTTCATAGGGGATGTTATAGCAGATTCCTGCAGTCTAAAAAAAAATCATAGGGTATTTTAAATATTTTTTCAATGAATTCTTGAATGCCGCACATGGTGTCAAGACTTGAAACTGAAACACTTTTTGATCCTATCCTTCACTTCATTCAACATTGCTACTCTCCACTTGGCAACTTCATTCCATTCAACCTATGTGCACAGATCTTATTTATTGAAGATGCCTTCAGAGACCAATATCAACCTTCACCCTATGTTTACAGTGTGGCATATTCCATTCTAAAGTGATCAATTCATCATCATATTTGACCTCCAATTTGTTAATGGAATCATATTTGACCTCTCCTACAATTGTTATGAAATCTTTATCATAAATGGAAATGGATGGGGGGACTAGCGCAGATGAAAACTGGACTGACTCAATCGAGTGTCATAGCATATGCAGTTAATTAGTCAATTTTCTCTTTGAACTGTGCTTCAGTCTCTTTATTTTTATCCATTCTATTGAAAATAGAACAATGACTATTTTCATACTCCCCTTGTCTCCTTCCCTTCTAGATTTCCCTATTTCAATCCAAGTATTCTGACCATTGAAAATCTCAATATCTCTTTTGTCCTTAGTGACAAGATAAAATCTCAATATCTCTTTTGTCCTTAGTGACGAGATTGTTCGTCCATTTTCTCTTTGTGGTTTCACTTAGACAAACTGGTATAGATACAAATGAATTTCAGAATTAGTTCCAATGTGAGTTTGTGCTTGTGAAGAGGAGGAAGACGGACATTTGCTGATTGAGAGGATCTGAACCAAGAATCAATCAGATCTATTTGTTCATGCAATACATCATGCACTCACATTTTTTTTAATAAGACTCATCACAATAATCATTAAAACCAAACCTTTTACCTTTGTTTCCCCATAGCTGCCATTTTAATTTAGCAATCAAAGCATGTGTGACATAAACAAAACCTTTATTTCAGAAAAGTTCAGTAAATAAATTTTTCTAAGTCAAACCTATTTTCTTAACAAAGTTTTATTCAGATGCACTTTTCCTTAAACATGCCTCATCCTTTGTCATTTTATTATTCCTTTACAATACTATGAATCTCCTCCGTAGTCATGATATTTAGAGTATTCCAAGCAATCAACCACAAATAGCTAAGCCCCCTCTCCACATTTCAAATCCTGTCATAGATCTCAAAAACAAACAGTCACAAGGGAGAGATATGGTAATGTTGTCAAAATTCAAGAATCAAATAATGAAAACTTATATCACTGACACAAAAGTTTGCTACGCAAAACAGAGAAAACCGCCAAGGTAATTGATGCCACAAGGAAGATTAGTGGCCAATCGAATGGCCACACCAATCTAAATAATGCCTTTTCCAAAACCCAAGATCAATCCCCAGTAGATGGCCAATGTAATGACCATGCCAATCTAAAAAACACCTTTTCCAAAACCGATCAATCCCCAACAACCATACAAGCATGGGCAGATTAAATAACAATCAGCTTCAATGGACTAAGCTAGAAAGAAATATGGCTGACAAGCCACACTATCCAATAATGAAACACCTCAGTCAATATCTTTGAATTGCCAAGGGAGAGAATAAACAACACAGCAATAAGAAAGATAAACCACTATTACCATTTGAACGCCTAAGAAAAATGAAGCAACAATACACTATTTATGGGGCTTTGATTGGCTGTTTGCAGTTCCAGAATTTGCTATCATAACAGTTTTCAGACCTGCAGTCCATTCCAGGTTTTATTCTTCATATATGCAAGTATTTACATTGCAAGTCTGAAGCATAAGTATTGAAATTCATATCAGCCATTTGGGCATTTGAATGAGCTTATTTGTAATATAAACAGTCACTAGTTTCCTCATTGCAATCAAAGTTGTAATAACTTGCATCTCTTTCAATTAAAGAAAGTTTGGAGTTAATGTGTCAAGTGTTTGTAATAATGTCCACTAAGTTGTAGGAGCATTACTCATGTCAATTCAGTCATATATATATATATATATTTGAAAGATTGCATCTAGTTATATCATTGCATTCCCTTTATTTTTGTCTTTAGATTACTTCTTTGAATTCTTTTCAATCATCAAAACAAGCAAAAATACACAATACATCGTTTGAGCAGCAAATTGGAAGGCTGATAGACAAGTGTTTGACAATATTCCTTGGAGCTCAAATAAGCAAAATAGGGTCAGATTTACCAAGGGACATTACAGTAGTATCAGAGCTTGCATGCAAAGTGTTTGACCAAATGTCAAACATCCAAAATTAAACCACAGTCCAGGGTTTGTCAGAGTTAGAACCCTAGGGGTTCTTACAAAATGACCAAACTTAATCATGCAATAAAACAAGAAAACACATCGCGTGGAAAAGAGCACATGCAAGTACATGCAACCCACATGACCTTGAGCCTCCCATGAGGGAGTTAGACCCAGACTCCTTGATACCATGTGAAACAAAATGAAACACTAGTAATTGCATGATTATTATTGAGAAAATGAGGAATCATTTATAAGCAATTACAATGATGAAGTTTCTAAGAGAAACTACCGACTACTGAAAACAAGAATAGAAACATTCTATTCTAACCAAACTGAAAGAAATCTAAACGAACTAATTACATTATTGACCATTAACTATATAGAGATATTACTGCATTACATTATTGACCATTAACTATATAGAGATATTATTGCATTAACAATAAAAAATCCAGAAATTTTAAACTTTTGGGTTGTAAATTCCAAAAAACCTAGATTTGCCAGAAATATCTATAACTTTCGAGCAAAACCAAGATGTTGATTGCTGAAAACAAGCACAGAAAATCACGAGCATAAAGAGTTGTCATGTGTAGAGAAAATAAAAGCACCCGAGAAGACAGAAGGTCAAAACCCTTCACGTGCAGGCAAAATAAAAACACAAAATACAGAGTTGTCGCGAGTTGACGCAGCAGGAGGCACAAACAAGGGGCGCACAAATATATAGAGCAAACGCAAGCCAAACACGTCGTGAGCTTTTGTGCGAACAAAAAAAATACCATCGACCAAAAACAAGAACAAAAGGGGTCACACGGCTGTCACAAATTCATGCAGATAAAAAGAAAACCAAAACGCGGCTCAAAAACGGCCAAAAATCCGCACGATTTGCAGGAAAAAAACCTCACAAAAAGACCTACAATTTTTTATGAACAAAAGGAACATACAATTTCAAATTATGCCTTACGGAAAAAACTAGGAAATTTAGCTAGGAAAAACCCCACTCTAACACCATGTGAAACAAAATGAAACATTGGTAATTGCATGATTATTATTGACAAAATGAGGAATCATTTATAAGCAATTACAATGAAGTTTCTAAAAGAAACTACTAACTACTGAAAACAACAATAGAAACATTCTATTCTAACTAGACTGAAAGAAATCTAAACTAACTAATTACATTATTGACCATTAACTATATAGAGATATTATTCTAACAATTCGCTCCACCTCAAGAGAAAACAATCTATTTGCACACCAAATGAGACATAAAAGCCCACATAAGTCATTTTAAATTCACCTTTAAGGGTTCCAAATGTGAAAATTTTATTAAATTTGCAAAAAAAACTTGTTGGGCATTACTTTTCCGCCTGGGTTTGCCCGTGGTCTGGCCCGGGTCCAAACTGGGTTCAGCCGAATCGCACCAGCCATCTTTGGTCAAGACCCTATCCGAACCCATAGGCGGACCATCGCCTGACCAGGAATTGGTTCAAACCAAACCCTAACCTAAGGCCAAGAGGGTTGAACCAAACTTCTTAGATTTATACCATTGTTTTTTTGTTTCTCTTTAATTTAGTTTGATCTTAATGTTTCTAAGTTCTTTGGATTCTTGAATTTCACACTACTCCCTCTCCCTTTTTAGGGAGCAAACCGTACAACCAAATTCAAAACATTGCCTAATCAATGATGGCTCATTGAGTTTGTTTCAGATTTCAAAACATTACAGTTATGCTCTAAATCTTAAACATTTTACCAGAAGCATGCTAATTTATTTATAGTGGACTATGGAAATTTCATGTCTATAATTAAATCATTGTTTGCTAAACCGACTCACCAATAATCTTAAAAAAAAATTATTACCAAATTCACTTAGCTTCACCTTTGTCTACCGTGGATTGCCCCTATCCATCAATGAACTACTCTATTCTCCTCCAATATCTTCTTCAAGTTGTTTATCTTCTTACACTCAAAGCTTCTTTCCATGGAAACTTGATTCGAGCTTTCATTTACTTAACCCGCTTACCGATAATATTCAAAAATCTTACATATATTTGTTCAAGATCGGAAAGGAGTATCATATTCATTGACCTTAGCTTCACTTTTGTATACCTTGGACTGCTCGCCTCCATCAATTAACCACTATTTTTTTTTCTCCTCTAATGTCGTCTTTAAGGAGTTTATCCTCTTACACTCAAAAGCTTCTTTGCAAAAGCATGTGCAACCTTTTCCATTGAATCTTGAATCTTGGAAAACAATTCTAGCTATTTGAGAGGTTATTCGGTTCGTCATCGCTAACTTCATGTTTTATTCCAATGAAGAAAGTCTTCTTCCTCTTACTCTCCTTTTGATCGCACCACATTGTTTAAATCATTGATTCATAAGGCAACAATAACCATTTTTAGGATCTTGTCACTGTCATACAAACCAACACAACTATCCACAACATCTAACACTTAAACTGCTCTACTATCCATATTGATCTATAATATCTCAAGTTTATAAGCTTGTTAGAAACCCACACATGTTTATGATCTAGTCCTTGAACTATGCTTTAACTTTATAGGCAATAGAATGCAAATAGTACTAGAATTAGTATCTGTAGGTAACTCGAGATGACATGGTACTAAAACTGCATAAAACTAAAATAAAACAAACACTAAATTTTGAAAAAGATAAAGAACCACAAAACAAGGAACCCTAAAAAATGACGTGTCATTATTCTTCTTTTTTTGTGATACAACTGCCATACCCATGCCTCATCTAGCATAGCCACTATCACATGCAAAACTGTGCTAACAATTACACAACTACCATCCCACTACTCCTGGTGATTTTATCATTGTACAAAATACTCTATTTCTAATGAATTCTTCATTGATTAAAGACGTGATTTGCATTTGGATACCTATGGATCACCTTGGCTCATACGCTAAAGTGCTTAACACCGTCTTCTTTCAATGGTTTCCTTTCTTTTAGTTGTCATAGTTTCTAGGTTGTGTCCTCTTCTAGGTTACCCTTTTAACCAAACCTTGTTTACATATACATAGTTAAAAAACTCAGCAGAATCAATTTTGAATTAGACTCAATGGCTTGGGAAAAACTTGATAAATTAAAACACAATTAAATTGATTAACTCACCAAAAATTTGGGTAGTTTAACGGGTGATTTCCTTGGCTGCAAAATCAACTCAAGAGTTCCCAAAGTAGTTGATGTTTTTTTGAGCTATGAAAACATGCATTGTTAAGTAAAAATGACCTATTTTATTTATTTGTCAATGTTCGTATACTTTTATTCCTCTACCTCAATCTGAGTGGTTTCATCTTGAGATTGCTCATATTGAGTGGTCTTCCATCCACTCAAACTACTTCTTGTCATCTTCAAGTAATAAAAGCTCTTTGATAATCTTCAATCTAATCCTCAACCTAATATCTATCTCCTTCGTTGTTTTTAATCTAAGTTGTCGATTCGGGTGCGGGTGCGGATGCGGATGCGGATGCGGGTGCGGGATGCGGGTGCGGATGCGTGAAATTTTTTTTTGGGGGGATGCGGATGCGTTTGGATGCGTATATAATATATATATATATATTAATTTTATATATATAATATATTGTAACATTAATAAAATGTATATATATATATATTGTAACATTGATAAAATGTAAATTAATATACTTATAGCATGCGTATATATATTAATTTTATATATATAATATATTGTAACATTAATAAAATGTAAATTTATATA
>MU227941.1:1464947-1476065 GCA_018584345.1 Thuja plicata | reverse complement strand
ATGGATCATATAAGAAATCAACATTCAAACATAGAGATCTATCAAAAGTACAATGTTACAGATGCGACAAATTTGGTCATCTTGCTCATATGTGTCCTGAAAAAAAGAAAGCACAAGCCACATTTGCCCAAGCTAATGATATAAAGGAAAATATGGATTCAGCGAAGCTTGTTTTCTACTCCGCCTTGTCAAGCCAAGTTTCAAACAATCGTAACACTTGGGTTGTTGATAGTGGGGCCTCTAGACATATCATTGGATTCAAAGAGCATCTAGACTCTATAGAAGGATGTACTAAACAAGAAGTTACAATTGGAGATGATATTGATTATCCAGTAATGGGTATTGGGACCTACACCATATATCTTGAATCTGGGATATCTCTACAACTTACTGGTGTTCTATTTGTATCTGGCATAAAAAGAAATTTAGTTTCCATTTTAGCACTAGAAGACAAGGGACATAGAATCACCTTCATGAATGGGAAGATTTTAGCTTGGCCAAAGAACTCAAATAGAAAGAATGCTCACACTATTGGAGTTAGAGATGGAACCCTCTACAAAGTATGTGCCCGTTCTAATCAAGCCCTAATTCATACATCAAATGAAAGCAAGTTATGGCATAGGAGACTAGGGCACTATCATTTTCGAGGTTTAACTTCCTTAGAAAAATGGTTACAGGACTACCTAAACTAAGATCTGAACATACAGGAGCTTGTAAAGGATGTGCATTAGGAAAGAATACTAAAAACACTTTTCATCATAGTGAAAGTAAAACCAAGGATGTTTTAGAACTTATTCACTCCGATTTATGTGGCCCTATGTCTGTTCCCTCCATTGGAGGATATTTGTATTACATTATTTTTGTAGATGACTACTCTAGGAAGACCTGGATATATTTTCTAAAATGTAAAGAGTCAAAAGAAATTCTTATGAAATTCGAAGAATTTAAGGCTCTAGTAGAAAATCTATCAGTAAGAGTATTAAAATATTAAGAATAGACAATGGTAAAGAATATACTTCAGAGATATTTCAAAGTTTTTGTAAACATGTTGGGATCAAGAGGGAGTTCACGGTTCCATACAACCCACAACAAAATGGGGTTACAGAGAGAAAGAATAGAACAATAGTAGAATCTTCTAAAGCAATGATGCATGATCAAAACTTAGAAACTCATCTTTGAGCTGAAGCCTCTAACACTCTTGTATATGTCCAAAACAGATGTCCTCACTCTCACCTTGAAAATAAAACTCCTGAAGAAGCATTCACTGGTAATAAACCTAATGTAAGTCACTTGAGAACTTTTGGGTGTCTTGTTTACATTCACATTCCTAAAGAGAAAAGAACTAAGTTAGAACCTTCAAGAAAGAAAGGAATCTTTGTTGGATATAGTAAAAATTCCAAAGCCTACAGAATCTACATTCTAGAACAAAGGAATATTGAGTTAAGGAGAGATGTAATATTTGAAGAGAACACTGCACTCAAAAGATCCAAGGAAGACAATAATGACTCTCTAGAAGATCCTTCTCATGAGATTCAAAAGGAGAATCAAGAAGTTAAAGATTCTGAACCTTTAGATGTTACTAATGAATATGAAGTAGGAAAGAAAAAACCTCTTTGGGCTAGAAGATTTATTGAAGGTGAGAAATATGCTGCTCCAAACGAGGCTATCAGGGAAAATAAAAGACCTCATAAATTCTATAGTTATGTTGCACTTATGAGTAACCTTCTAAATTCAAAACCCTCAAAACCAAAAGAAGCACTTCAACATTAAACTTAGAAGGATGCCATGACAAAAGAGTATAACTTTATATTACAAAATGATGTTTGGGATATTGTACCTAGACCTATAAACAAATCAGTTGTTTCCTCCAAGTAGTTATTCAAAATTAAACATGCAGCAGATGGAAGTATTGATAAATACAAAGCAAGATTTGTTGCGAGAGGATTTTCCCAAAAGGAAGGCATTGACTATGAAGAGACATTTGCTCCAATTGCAAGATATACCTCTGTAAGAACAATTATTGCCATTGTTGTTGCCAAGGGTTGGAAAATTCACCAAATGGATGTAAAGACTGCCTTTTCGAATGGTGAGATTGAGGAAGAAGTATATCTAGAACAACCAGAAGGATTCATAATTCAAAATCAACAAACTCATGTCTGCAAACTAAAGAAGGCATTATACGGGCTTAAGCAAGCACCTCGAGCATGGTATGAAAGGATAGATCATTATCTATCTAAACTTAACTTCTCTAAAAATGATGCAGACCAAAACCTCTATTTTAAAGTGGAAAAAGGAGATATGTTGATTTTGGTTCTTTATGTAGATGGTTTACTAATGACAGGAGAAGATCATCTAATTACTAAATGTAAAGAAGATCTTGCAGCTGAATTTGAGATGAAAGACTTAGGGTTACTACATTACTTCCTGGGCCTAGAAGTTTGGCAACATGCTAATGAGATTCTTCTAAACAAAGGAAAATATACTTTAGACATTCTAAAGAGATTCGGAATGATGGATTGTAAGCCTATGTCCACCCCCATGGAAACAAATCTACTCAAACTAAAAGAAGTAGCATCAAGTTCAGAACCTACAGATCCTACTCTCTACAAGCAAATTATCGGGTCTCTAATGTACTTAGTGAATAGCAGACCAGACATTTGTTATGCAGTTAATGCACTCAGTCAGTTCATGTGTGAACCAAAACAAATTCACATGGTAGCAGCTAAGCACATACTAAGGTATCTTCAAGGCACAATAAATCTTGGACTAAGGTACAAAGATGTAGATTTACAACTACATGGTTTCACTGATTCAAATTGGGCCGGAAGTACAATGGATCGGAAAAGTACCTCTGGGTGTTGTTTCAGTCTGGGTTATGCAATGATATCTTGGTTTAGTAGGAAACAATCCTCAGTTGCTCAAAGTTCCACAGAAGCAGAGTACATTGCCGCATCTATAGGAGCACGAGAAGCAGTTTGGTTGATGAAACTTATTTTTGGTTTGTTTGGAGAATCACTAAAGCCTACTATTATCCATTGTGATAATCAGAGTTGTATAAAGCTCTCCTTAAATCCAGTATTTCACAACAGGTCCAAGCATATTGAAATACCTTATCACTATATTCAAGATATGGTGGAAAAGAATGTTATTGAGCTGAAGTATATCAGTACAGAGGAACAATCAGTTGACATCCTTACCAAGCCTCTAGCAAAAATAAAGATACAGCACTTTAGAGGTAAACTTGGTATGATTGTAATTTCTGAGAACCTATCTCAATAAATTTTTATTATTGTATTAATAAAGCATTCTTTGTTATGAGAGTTATTTCATAACCATGTGTTCTTTGTGTATTTCATAAGGAAGTGACGACTTCCATATGATTTTCACTTAATATTGTAGAAGTTGTTATAAGGTTATGATCTTATAATAACTTATCTATTGTAATAAATGTCATGAGAATGATATTTAAATTATGATAGTTTATATCCTATAAATCAATATGAACTAGAAGGTATTGTTTAATTACTTACAAGTTCTATTGTATGGATATATTATGTCTATATGATAAGTATTATATATGTGATACTAGTGCACATATCATACAAGGCATCTTGAGTATTTGGTGAATATCGCGGACTTGATATTTGAAGACCATTACTCTGAGTACTTGGTGAGTATCATGGATTTGATACCTGAAGACCATTACTCATAATAATTATTTTGAGCAATTGATGAATATCTTGTGAGTTGATATTTGAAGACCATTGCTCTGAGTACTTGGTGAGTATCATGGACTTGATACTTGAAGACCATTACTCGTTATATCAGTAAAATGATATAAATTTTTAAAATGATTATTTATACTCACTTATTACATTGAGGTAATATATTTATCATCCCTAACTAAGAGGGAGTGTTAATGTTATAGCTTCGGTCAAATCTATAATGAACATACTAAGTTGATATAATAATAATATTATATTGTTAATATAATATTATATTATATTGTCGATTAAATTAACTTCATTTGTTATATATATATATATATATATATATATATTATTAACAATATTATTAAATCGACCAAAACTTAGTATTATGTTGTCGACAGCTTTATGCATAGCCATGTGTGTCGATGAATATATGTAATCGAATGGTATGAGTAACACAGTAATATATGTGTTACGTACTGCAGTGCCATTATAATCATATGAAACCGTATTACTATGTGTTATGATAATCATCATATGAAACGGTATTACTATGTGTTACAATAATCATCATATGAAATGGTTCGAATGAGAGTCATGTCTCGTGTAGAGACAGGACTCTACTACGTAGAGACGTGTCTATACATGAGACATGATAATATATTTATATGCATTTCAGATCTGCACTTGAAGACACAGAAATAAATAACAGTGATCTCTCAAGTGCAGATTTGTATATTGAATAAAATTAATAATATACCAGTCTTATATACTTAAGATACACAGTCTAATATATCACATCTGATCACATACTTTAAGAATATCCATGATCCAAAGAAGAACAATTACATTTATTAATTCAGCAAACAATTCTATATTTCCTCACAGTGTGGTCCAGAATAAATGCAGTTATTAATATGCTGCAAACAATCTAATCTTAGAACAGAAAGACTAAAGTTTAATAAGTTTTCATTATCTTAAAAGCACTGTCTTAAGTGTCATTGAAAGAGATACATGCTGATTGCAGTTTAAAAACCCTGATTTTTCCATGATACATGAAGCAGGACAATTGTGTGTATTACAGTAGGTTAGGCAGACTTGCCCCATGTAGAATGCCTTGGTGCCAAAAAAGGGGATGAAAGCCTCCAGAAAGAGTCATTGGATTTAATAATTTACACAAAAAAAAACTGTGTGGAGTTCTACACATCAATTGCCAACCAATAATTTATAAGCTAGTCAGACTTATTCTTCAGCAGTTTTAAAAATTGAGGGCCAACATTTGATACACTGACACACTAGGTAAATCTATTCTGCAGCAGAAACATTCTTCTTGTAATGACTGCTAAAAAGCGGAAACACAAAAAGATAATTTCTAACGTTTCAAAATTACTAACCTGCATTCACTGTTCCTGAATTATCCCGGGCATCCCCAAAGATATCTTGTAGTTCCACTCCACTACGAAGCTGCAATAAATCAATGTTAATGGCTATGCCACTTAAAAAAACTTATACCTTGCTTCTCAATGGTATGCAACTAATCAATATAAATCACAAGTCCCTCATAGAGATATAAGAAGAATTCCCCTCCAAATAAAATATCATTAGCACCAGATATGTATCAAGTAATGAATGAGATTGCGCATTCTGATTTTGGTTTATGTAGATCAGACTGAAATTGTCAAGTGTATCCAATACTATCGATTGATAAAACCCTCACTAATACAAATATTTTAAGAACTAGAATATATTGTTATATGCACTGATCAATTTACATTATAAGAGTTTTGTACTACAAACTAGCCAGGATAAGATACAACAAATGAAGTTATGAACTGCAAGCATACCTTCTTTAAACCTTTCAGTATAAAATTCTCAAGGCTTCTGCACCTCGCCTGCTGTGTACCTTGAATAAGACGTAGAGCTAAATTCAAGCTTTTTTCAACATCTAGCCTTGATTTGCCAGATCCTGGTGTGGTAATCAAACCTAAAACATGCTTCAGTAGATCTGTTTTCTTGTCGCATCGCCTACAATAATACTCAACATCTAAACCAATGCTCCTCACAACTCCTCCTGTCTGACAAATAATAGCACATTCCACGTGGGCTACATGCCCACAAATGAACTCTTCACTCAACTTCTCTTGGCACTGGATAAAGTAATACTCATCCAAATCATGATCAACACACTTGCCACAAAGAATACAGGAGCATTCACGGCAAAAGCCAGGCTCAACACAACATATGTCACAATCCATGGATTTAGAAAATTTTCCTTTTCCAGTTTCCAAGCAGCACTTTGCATTACCAGCATTACAAATCCTCTTGCCAGGTGTCCTTCCATGAGCTATAATATCTGAATTTCTCAGACGCTTTACAGAAGAACCAATCATCTCTGCAGACAACAAATAATTGTGTTAAAATTTCAATTATAATATATTCTTCATTGCAAGAAATAAGCTTCTACAACTTGCACTTTGTTCTTTGTACTGCTAAACATATGTTACTTATTCACCTACACCCTTACCTCTGTTGTATAATTATAATTAAATGGAAACACAAACTAAAACATGATTTCACAATACATGAGTATTTTTTATACTTAATCATCACCATAATGACTATTTCCCATGAATAAGTATGTAGGAGCTACAGTGGTTTTTGGAAAATCCACCATTTAGGAAATTTCATCATCTAACCTATTTCTGAGTTCATACAACATTATAACACTCACACCTGCAAAAATAAAAATTTCAAAAAATATTTTAATATGCCAAAACATTTTTGTCTGAGCGTCACCTAGATGCAATGAGCTCTAAGCGTTAGATGGGTTCTTGTGAACCACTACTCATGAAACATGGGTCAATGAGTTTGACTCAAAAACTACACAGTTGAATCTTGATAGCAATATCACAATTTGACTTGTGGAAAATATCTCCTACTTATCAATTGATGAGCTCAAGAGGCTTTCTGATGAATGGTTCATAAGGCACAACACTTGCTGAAGGTTTTGCAAATGGGGTTTTAAGAAAAGCGGGCTTAACCTTGGAGAAAACTCCATGGTTAAGCATGCTTGAGCTGGAGTAGTACAGGGATGGGTGACCTTCTGGGAAGTCTCAGTGCTTCACCTCTTCTGTGAGCATCACCTAGATGCAATGAGCGCTAAGTGTTTCATTCATTCTCATGAGAGATGGGTTCTTGTGAACCACTATTCATGAAGCATGAGGCACATCTGAATTCTGAATATCACATATGATCATCATCACATCAGAATAATAATCGCTGACATTATCATTACATATTGAAATTTGAAATCCAAAAATATATAGTTTGATGCTAAATCGCCGATATGCGAACAAAAAACTCAAAACTGTAAACAAAAATCAGAAATCTATCTAGTATCATCTACTCCACAAGGCTGTGATCATCCATCTCAAGGTCTTCAGCTATGATGTTGTCTAGAAAATCATCACTCTCCAACTCAGGTTCCTCTGATGGTAGTACAACTAGGGACAATTAATTTAGGCCATCTGGTTCAACCACTTCTTCCACCATAGTTGTAGCATTTCCATCATGTGCAATTTGGTCCCATTTTGCTGAAGCAATCAAATTTAAAAATGTTCATTGTTTGCCGTAGCTGCGTTTAGGAATGAATAAAAATGTTTATCGTAGCTGCCTTTAGGAAGGAATAAAATTTAAAAATGTTTCTACTAACTTTCTAATGTCCGTTCCTTATAAAATAAAATAACTTAAATAATTTAAAATCGCCTTGCTAAAAAAAACATTAAAATATGGATCAATATTATAAAATGACTTAATGTTGTATTTTAAATTTGTTTTTTAACCAGGAGACGGGCGGGAGACTTCATTTTTTGGAATCGGAGACTCGGATTCTTCGGGAGACTTCACCATGAAGTCTCCAGCCATTTTTGAAGACTCCGGAGAAGCGAAAAGTCTCGGAGACGTGTCTGGAGGGGGGGAGATGGGTCTCCGGGTAACACTGAAAAAAACCCTTTCAGGGAAAAACTACATTTCCAAAGAAACTTCCATCTGTATCAATGATAAAATAAGTTACAATACATAAGCTTATTTGTTTGTACTCTGACAACATAACAGTGCTCAAATGACCTACAAAACAACCTAATAATAATATCATCCCAAGGCACCAATACAAGTGTCAAATGTATGTGATCAGCTACTAGATATTGTGCATATGGATGATAAAATAAAAATTTATAGAAGACAATTAATTCTGCTCACTGGAAGTTTCTGCAGAGTACCTGGCCAATAATTTGCCAAGCTCTTTTCGCTAATGAGTTTGGAGTAACTCACAGGTTTTTTAGACTGACTTGACCTACATTCCAAGGATCAGAAGCCACCTGAAGCATTCATGACTAAGGTTGACTGTTCATATTAGTTTTGTGATTATTTAATTACAAATTTTCTTGCATTTTGGAAAAATTATGAAGTAATTTTCTAAAGGCCATAGATTTGTCATACAAGCTTTATATTTTAACTCATTTAAATAGTTGGAAAGCTATCCAAAAGTTCCACATTATGATAAAGGTTGCTTCATGATTTTGGCATATTTTATAGTGGAACGAGAGCAGCAAACAACAATTTGCACTTCTCAAAATGTATGGTACCAGGTATATAGATCCTCACTACTCCTAATCAAAGTGTTTTTTCTCTCTTCGATAAATATGTACGGAAAGATGACATGATTCTTGAGAATGGTGCATTCCTCGCCGTCCATTTTGTGCTTAGTCCTGCAATCAATCAATTAATTGAATATGGAAAAATGACCAAAATTGAAGTGAGTATTTTGTTATAACTTCAAGATAATTTAACTTAGGCAAAAAAGGTTGATCTTTTGCATCAAAGAAATGAAATGCACAGCTAACTGGTACATATAAGGAAAGCCATGTACAAGTAAGAATTACGTAACATGATGGTGTAGGGCTACTTAACAATTACTCCAAGAAAGCATCACTATCAAACAGTCAAGTGATTTTCAAGGCAAACCAATTGCTTATCCTAATCCATCCCCATAGAGTAAAGGACAATACTGGACAAGAAACAGCTCTGGCAAAGAATCTCCAGTTGCAACTATCTCTAGTGCAACACAAGGCTCTACAGGCATCCTTCCTACTGCAGAGTTGAAGGTGCACACTCCAACTGGTTTTCCCTTCAGATTGGGGGAGATGTTGATCATGTTTTCTGTCTGTTTCCATATGCCTATGTTCAGATATGATGGTTGACAATCTTTCTCTATATTTTCTTAAAGCGGTGTATTAAGAAACCCCCTGGTGTTCAAGCTTCCATGGAAACTTGAGCTGGCAGAGATGGTTTTGTTTGTGAAGGCAATCAAACTCTGAGTTAAGCTTCCTTTCAAATGTTCAAATTAAATTCCAAGCTCATAAAATATTTGTGATTACTGAGATTGAGACAGAAAAAAGGAACAATAAGAAATCACTTGAATGTGTAAAAATTTGATGATCCTTCTGTTCCAGCTGCCATTGCTCCTCCTGTTGTTGATCCTGATGATACTCCATTACTTCCACTGGCTTTAAATGTTTCATTTCAGACATGAAAACTAAAGGCTGGTTATGTTTGGCATGTTGACTATTTTTGTATTTAACAGCCTGAACCCAACAAATAATTGCTCATGAATGTACTTTTTTCATACCGAATCAAAATGCAGCAGAGAATTCCAAAGGGATATAGAGTGAACAAGATACAAATATCAAAGCATAATACCAGATGTAAATGCAGCAGAGAATTCTCTAAAAGTTTGTCAGATTTAAATCTCAATGCAAGAAGTCATATCTAAATACAGAAGAAACTCCAAAAGAGTTGTCATAGAATGAAAAATGAACATTCAATCTCAATGCAATAGGTGGTTGTCACATGACAAATCACTAAAATCAAAATGCAACAAGGCAATCAAAAGTTGCAGTCACCAGAGTAAAATAAAAATATGATAGGAAACCATGAAGCCAACTTAAAGCAAAATGATAAAACTTTGAATGATTACTAAAGTGTGCACTTATATGAAAGCAACCACATTCAAATCTCAATGCAATATGGCAGCCCACAGTAACGTGACCAAACTAAAACCAGAATGCAATCAGGCATCCAACAGTCTCACCAACTACACTATAATTGCAATTTCATAATAAAAATGAAATAAGGAAACCACATTAAAATGCGATGCAGTAAGGCCCTCAAAAGAAAAACATATAAGAATTCTACAAACAGCTACTAAAGTGTGAGCTTATTTGACAGCAACCAGATTCAAATCTCAATTTGATAAGACAGCACTTCAAAGCCAAATAATCTAGAGAGGTTAGACAACTCCCAATAACTATTAGGAAAGTGCAATTCTAAGAGGGTTGTCAATTCAAATTTTGCAGGCCCTCCAAAGTCAAATAAAAGCAGAAAAATGAGAAGACTCCTAATGACTGCTCCTAAATTGCACAAATGAATAAGAGTGACCAATTCACATTTCAATTTAACACAGCATAAAACAGTCCTAGCACCCAAACTAAATTCATAATGTCATATAGGCCCTCCAAAGCCAAATAAAATGCATCAAAATGAGAAAAAAGTCCAAAAAACAGCTAACCTTGCCTGTCATTTTCTTTGGGCTGACCAGCAAGCCGCATTGGCCAGACGATCAAAGCAAAAAATCTCTGCAGATCGACCTCTAGAAACTTTTTCCTCGTATACTTTTCCACGGTGCCCTTGCTGGTAAACAAGAGCTGCTTGGTGCCTTCTTGCAAAGATCTCGGCAAAATTAAGTACCTGTCAATCAAGTATACTATGGAATTCGTCCCCTTCCCGACTTTCCAAATCCACTTGTCCTCCCCGCCAGGGAACCCTTCTGGAGCATACAGCAGGCCTACGCCTTTCCCTCCAGGTAAGACAGTGGTTAAATTATCCAGCACTTGTATTTTTTGCCGGGGCTTCAAAGCCTCGAGAGGCGTTTCACTCCCAGTTTTAAGAGGCAGCAACTCAGAAGCTTCAATTTCAATGGGAGTTGCTTTAGAAGGTGTTCCATTGGGTTCTACTAAAGTTGCAGCCATCGTATTTTTCAGACACGCCGGAAGCATTTGTCATGCTTGGCATGGTCATAATCTAGCCTTATTTCCAGTGAAACCCGGGGACGCGTACCCGGCCCAAAACCCCGGAGTACCGGGTACCGGGACGTCCCCGGGACGGGTACTCCGCGTACGGCCGCACCCCCACCGCCGCCCGAGTTTCGCCGCACCCCCACCGCACCCGTCCGGTAGTTGGGTACTTCGGTACCGGTACAGTACTTCGGTACTTGACGGGGTGCGGCCGGCAGCAGACCTTAAAAAGTGGATTTTTTTTAAGTTTTTAAATAAAATTTGGTTTTCTAATTGGT